>JAHHZJ010000650.1:0-190290 GCA_021437245.1 Aegilops speltoides | reverse complement strand
AAAATAGAAAGAGAATGAAAAGTCATTCCCTATGCCTCACCATAGGTTCTATAAAGTATGCTATGCTATGTACCGCACCTATTGTATACCTTGCTCTAAATTTGGCAAGGAGTACAATAGTGATCTAGGAGTAGATCATCGGACATTGGTCAAGAATATCCTTAGTAGGAACTAAGGAGATGTTTCTCGATTATGGAGGTGATAAAAGAGTTTGTTGTAAAAGTTACATCAAGTGCAAACTTTTACATCGATCCGAATGACTCCAAGTGTCAACCCGATACATATTGAAAGTGGGAGCAATTAGCTAGAGTAGCTCGCAAGCGAGCATTGTGGACATAAAATATTTGCAAAATACATACGGATCTGAATGTGACAGACCCGTTGACTAAGCTTCTCTCACGAGCAAAACATGATCACACCTTAGTACTCTTTGGGTGTTAATCAGATAGCGATGTAAACTAGATTATTGACTGTAGTAAACCCTTTGGGTGTTTGTCGTGGATTTGTCACGGCAGATGTCCTAGCGTAGGGACTTAGTCGTGGAGCCATCGCCACGGGTTTACTTGAAGGGGTTAAAGCGGACACAAAGACACAAGGGTGTATACTAGTTCGGCCCCTTCGATGAAGGTAAAAGCCTACGTCTAGTTGTGATGGAATTGATGTGGTCTCGATGGCTAGGGAGCAAACAAGCTTAGCCTAGGCTCGAGTTGTGGTTCTTTGTCCTTGAACTGTGCGCCGGTCGCCCCTTATATACACGTAGTGACGCCTGTCGGTTCATAGAGTCCCAACCGGTTCATACTCGTATCCCGTTGGTATCTCTATTCCTAACTTACAATACAAGTTATACATCAGGCCGGTTTACGGCTACAAGTTCTAAACCGACTACGTGCCTTGGGCCTTTCTGCTTATACCACTAACGGAGTTAACTCGCCCAAATCGCCGGTTTACACCTAGTGGTAATATCCCCAACATTAGGCCCCGATTGATTTGAAACGGTTCATGTCAATCCTTCACAAAGCTTGTATCTTGACATCTTCTATTGTCCGGTAAACCGCCATGTCGCCATTACTTCGTCATCAGAAACCGCATGACGTCATCCTGAAATTTGATCCTTTATGCCGCCTTCTTTTAATAGCAGTTCACGGATC
Organism: Aegilops speltoides; assembly: GCA_021437245.1. Lineage (NCBI taxonomy): Eukaryota > Viridiplantae > Streptophyta > Magnoliopsida > Poales > Poaceae > Aegilops > Aegilops speltoides. The sequence continues at coordinate 189,142 of JAHHZJ010000650.1, read as the reverse complement.
CACGCGCTTGACCTAGCTTGGCTGCCTTTATAAATAGGACCGAAGGGTCATTTCTTTCCTCCTTCGCCTCCTCTTCTTCGTCTTCCTCGCCGCTGCTCTTGGAGCTCTACCATCGCTGCCGACCTCTCGCTTCGCCTGGGCACTGCATCGACTGAACTTACCGTATCATCTGCGGCCTCTTTCCGCGTCTTCTCCGCTCCCTAAGCTTCTTCCCTTCTCGACTTAGATCTGCTTTTAGGGTTCCAAATCATATTGTGTTCTTCGTGTGTTCCCGCTATCCTTTGAACTTTGAACCACACCGTGAATCTGCATCTTTGTATTAATAGCGATTCCTCGCGCACCGCTGTATTTTCTCATCTTAAGTCCATGGATCTTCTCGCATACATATCTGCTTCATAGTCCACTTCGTTTCTACCTTACTTCGTGAAATATTTTACATTTTTCAGAACCTCTGTGTTTGATCCGTAGCTATAATGGGATCTTGTGAAACTTGTTTCGCAAACTATCCATAGCTTCAATTACTTCCAAAGCCTAGATTAGGCGGTTTAACTCACCATAGGAAAAAACTGCTAAAACGGCACAGATACACCATTAGTCCCCTTGTTGAACCGCCAGAGCCCACCTGATATCATATCACAGGAAACCGATTTATGGACACTGCCTCCGGTTTATCATAACTTAAATCAATCACTTTGTAACAAGCATGCTCTTGAACCGGATCAATTACTTTTGTAGATCTTATCATGGCCAAACAAGTGTATGAATGCAACTGGGTTCCTTCTCGCATCACCGAGTCATAGCTGAATGATCTGGTCTCGATTGGCGCTTTAGATGACAAAGATACAGTCCACTGGAGGGTCCCTGGAGAGGAATGTCCTCCCACACCCCAGGAAGGAGAAGTTGTGGTCTTCGCAGATCACCTGGCCCGGGGCTTCAAACCGCCCGGTTCAAAATTTTACCGGGACGTGTTGGCCAATTTTCAGCTCCGTCCCCAGGACATTGGCCCCAACTCCGTCACCAATTTATGCCACTTTCAAGTACTATCTGAGGTATATCTGCAAGAGGAACCTTCTGTTGAACTGTTTAGAGACCTCTTCCATCTAAACCGTCGCACTGAATTCACCGACGGCCCCAATACGGAATTGGGCGGTATGGCTATTCAAAAGAGGAAGGAGATCACCTATCCCCATGTCAAACTCCATACTCACCCCAAAGAGTGGAATGCGACTTGGTTTTATTGCAAGGACACTTCTCCTGAAGATGAAAATCCTTTACCTGGCTTTTCGTCCCGGCGGCTAAGCAATACTCATCCGTTTCCTCAAAGATTAAGCGCCAAAGATAGAAGCAAATATGCCCCGCAGCTGTCCACGCTCCGAGCCTTTATGGCCAACGGTTTGACTGGAATCGATCTTGCACGCTGCTGGTTATCATGGGGCATACTGCCTCTGAGCCGGCGTTCCGGTTTGATGTGCCAGTATACTGGCAGCGTCGATGACCCACTCCGACATACAAAACTCGAACTTTCTGATGATGAAGTTACGGACTCGGTAAAAAGGATGCTGAATGAACCGGAGCACCTCTGTGCTCAAACCGTCTAGCTCCTCATCGCACCACCAACAAACCACCTGCGTAAGTTTCAGCTTGCTTCATCATTAAACCTGTTACTGCTTCATGTATCCAACATTTAATTACTTCTGATCCAGGGTGATAATCCGTTTTGGAGCAAGAAACTTTCACAAGACAAAGCGGAGAAAGCAGGGCGGCCAACCCAGCCCAAAACAAAAATTGTCAAGAAATCAGCCCATAAGAGAAAGACCACTGCTTCATCTGACCCAGCCATTGACGATGATGTGGGTAATCCGGAACTTGATTCTCTTGGCTTGCTTTTTACACGCCTTATTGATCATGATGCTTGTCAGGATGATGCTGAAGCCAGCAACGCAGGATTCGCTGAGGTAACTATTCTCTCTTCCGATTCAGCAAATTTGCCTTTACCAAAATTTCGCCAGGCAAACCGGAAAGTTAATTTTTCTCACCCTCTTGCTTATTTGGATCCCAAATTTCTTATGAAGACACAAAGAACATGAAGCTCGCCGCACAACCCGCACAAGGTCGTAGTTACCTCTGCGGTTTACCAAACAGCCCGTTCGAAGCGCCATCCGAGGTTTCCGACCTTTTATTGCTTTAAATTCCAAAGCGGGTTTCTTCCACAACCTCTTAATCCGTCCGACTCCGATTATCGTGTCACTTCCCATTCATCCTCCGTGAATCCTCGCCACTCAGCTACCACCGTTGAAGATAGCCGCGGGTAAGTCAAACCGCCATATGCTTTCTAATATATTTTGTAATGGATATGCTTTTTCACGACTCTTTGTCTCTTAGAACCAAACCGAAACCAAGCAAGAAGGCCCGTTGGATAAAACGGTCAAGAAGCTGCTGCCTCAGATCATGAGAGAGCGCGGATCTTGAAAATTTTGCCTCAAGACATTCCCAATGATCCTCCGGTTCAAGAAGAGGTTATTCTGAAGAGAGGCTCACAACATTTCAATCTCTGCCGATCCACCTGCCAGACCGTCCGGTTTGATAAACCTCTCGATCCTGCTACTAAAGCGGCCGTGCCCACACAATCCGTCGAGTCGAAAGATGATGACGTTGTGATTACGGTATGGGCCGCCTCAACCGGGAATCTGCAACCTTAACCAGCACTCTGTGAAAGAAGATTTTTCCACCTTGAATAAAGGAAAATGGGATGTTGAATCGAAACATATGCTGCTTTAAGCGCCCAAGACCTTCATTCTCGCTATTTAAACCGCTTTATACTAGCCGTGACTATGAAGCTGGCCTGGTCAAGTTAATGAGGGACAAGTTTGAGGTAACTCACTCCTTTTCTTACCGCCAATATATCAGTTCTTGTAGCCCCCAAGGGCCGGTTTGTAATCTTGATCAAACCGGGACTTGACTATATTCCTTAACAACTTTGAAATCTTCCTGCAATAGCTCCAAGGGCCGGTTTAACTGTGTATATTTAAACCGGACTTCAATAAAAACTGCCTTTGGAAACATTGCTAGATCAAATAGCCATTAGCCCCCAAGTGCCAAGTTGAATACTTGTATTGAGCTTGGGACTTTGCCATCTAGTAGTAATATAAAAATCGAAGGTACATTAGCCCCCAAGTGTCAAGCATATAACTGTGTTGTGTGGTTGGGACTTTGACTGTCTTGAATTTATGGCTGAACATACTATCGATACACAGGCTGAGGTGAAAATCAAAGATGACCGGATTGCCGATTTACAAGCGGCTTTGAAAACCCAAAGGTCAAAACAGATAAAGCCAAGAAAGAGTTAACCAAAGGCTTTGAACGCTGCTTGAACAAGTGAAGGAAAGCTTGAAGAAAGAACAGCGGATCGGGCCACCGAGAAGGCCAATTTAATCAAACGAGCGAGAAAATGTGAAGCTGCCCTTAAACCGTGGTAGATGATCCGACAACCGAAGCGGCAAGTACACTCTATGACTGCGGCAATCTTTGGTAAGCTTCCTTTGAACAGTTGTGATTTGTTGAACCTCGTCAGATCATTACTCCGCTTTAAAACTAACCATTTACTGTTGTAGGCACACGCATTGGGCACTTAGGAAACGATGTGCGGAAGAAACTGAAGGCTGTCTACACCTTAGTAGAACAGCTATATACCGGAGCCCAGCGTATCATCACCGCAGCCTCACATAACAACCGCACCTTCCTTGATTCAAGATACTCGAACCGGCTGTCCATGCTTCTGCCCCGGATTGAAGAGGTGAAAAATCTGCTGCTCAAACCGGAGCTATTAACGCCTTTGATCCGAGCCAAGGCATGGGTACCAGATTTTGATCCTGTGGAAGCAGCTCAAGGCTATCCCAAAGTGTTAAAGAAGATGGTTCTGATTTCAATGAAGAGGATTTACGGCTATAAACCGTGCAAGACGCCTCTAGCTTGTCACCGTCGAAGAAGCCGATTTGGAGCATTACCAAGCACAATACAATGATCAAAACAAGCGAGTGCCTGCCCCAACCTTTGAAGCGTAAAATCTGATCCCTCCAATCCGTAAGCATACTTACGCCTCGACATTGAACCGTCTCCTCCGATCCACGAAGAGGCTGTTTTCCAAGCACTAATGGGAATCGATCGACCACCGTTGATTTCCACCAATGGGTAGAGACGAGGAGGCTGAAGCGGCGGAGGATGAAGAGCGAGCTTGAACCGTGGCCGGTTTAAATATCTGCCGTGGCGGTTTGCCCAAAGAACAATGATCTCACTTGGGCACCGTGTTGCCTTGTAATAACTTTAGTTAAAACTTTCGTTTGAATATGCCTTCGCATAAATAGCGAAACTTTTGCTTGATTCGTATTTCCTGCAACCAGAAAAATTTGAACCTCGGTGGCGGTGATACCGCCACCGTTTATGATATTTAATATATATATCAGAAATCCAACAAATATGTGATACAAATACCTGCCGTGTATGGACATGAAGCTGGCGTAGCCAAACTTAAAGTGGAGGCCTTAAAAACCATGACCGTCTGTAAAGCGGGGAGAGAACAACTCCCATATAAACCGTGCTGAATCAGCACGAGCCCCCTTGTTATTCAATGATGATTAACAGGAAGAAGGTAAACCGGGCAGATAAACTCCGGCGTAAGATTAAACCGTGTCATGCCAATTTGTAAATCGATAGTTGAACTGATAAAACGTTTGTCGGGTTAAAAAACGCAACAAAAAATCGAATACCAATTATGAGAAAATATGGCAAAAAAGGCAATAACTTTTTGCAAAAGAAAAGCTTTACTGAGCTGGTTAGATGGCATTACCATGGTCAGACGCAACCAAGCTCCCCGGCGAAGCGATGGTGCCCGTCGGCCAGGTCCCCAAAGACTCTTGGCGAGTACGCCGCCAAGTGGCATGACATTGGTTCTGGTTCGACCAAGCCCCCAAATGACTCGCCCTATAGGCCGACTCAAGAGGCGTGACCGGTTCAGACTTGACCGTGTCCCCAATGATCGTGGCTTTCGCTTATCAAGAGGTGTTGCATTGGTTCGGACACCACCAAGCCCCCAAGTGATAAAAACAAATGTCAAGGGTAAACCGGAGGCCGCTTTAAAAATGTAATCACTCCATGTAACCACGCATGATAAGAAAGACAAAGACCCCGCTTTAGCCGAGGCTCGGTTTTATTATATCAAGATAATATATACATTGTCATGATATGTACATAAGTAGAGCCAATGACTCAAGTGTAGTAAGGTCAAGATGAGCTATATTCCACGGCTGTTGGTCTCCTCCTCCGATGTACGTGAGTCTTGACGCCTCGAATATCAATCGATAGTATGATCCGTTGTGTAGATTCTGCGACCACAAAAGGTCCTTCCCAAGGTGGGGATAACTTGTGCATATTTGTGCTGTTCTTGGATGAGGCGGCACCAAATCCCTTCTTGAAAGGTTCTGGTTTTAACCCGCGATCGTGATAACGATTTAAGATCTTCTTTGGTAAATCACCGAACGAGCAGCTGCCATATCACGCTCTTCATCCAATAGATCCAAAGCGTCCTGCCGTGCCGTCTCGTTGTCCGCTTCAACATAAGCCGCTACACGGGGCGAATCGTGCCGGATATCACTTTGAAGAACCGCCTGCGCTCGTAGACCATGAAAAATGGTGTATATCCAGTGGACCGGTTTGGCGTAGTATTGATACTCCATAGCACTGATGGTAGCTCTTCAACCCAGCACCCTGGTGTTCGTTGTAACGGAACCATAAGCCGAGGTTTGATGCCTCGTAAGATCTCTTGATTAGCTCGTTCTGCCTGCCCATTGGACTGGGGATGAGCCACTGACGACACGTCAAGTCGGATGTGCTCACGTTCACAGAACTCTTTCATAGCACCCTTGGATAAATTAGTGCCATTGTCAGTAATGATACTGTGTGGAAAGCCAAACCGGAAAATCACCTTTTTGATGAACTGCACCGCTGTTGCCGCGTCACACTTGGCCGACTGTGCCCGCTCAACCCACTTGGTAAATTTGTCCACCGCCACCAACAGTGGGTCTTCTTATCCTTGGATCGCTTAAATGGTCCGACCATATCTAGCCCCCAAGTTGCAAACAGCCACGTTATTGGGATCATCCTCAACTCTTGTGCCGTACATGAGCACGCCTTGAAAATTTCTCGACATCCATCACATCGCTTAACCAAGTTCTCCGCATGATCGTGTGCGGTCAACCAAGAAAATCCGTGGACGGAACGCTTTGCCACTGTGGACTTTCAACCGGCGTGATGTCCACAATCCCCTTCATGGATTTCTCTTAAGATTTCACAGCCTTCCTCAGGGGAAACACAACGTTGAAACGCCCCTGATACACTGCAATGATGCAACTCACCATTAAGAATCGTCATAGACTTGGAGCGCCGGATTATCTGTCTGGCCAGAATAGCATGTAATGCTGCCACCAACTGAGCCTCCGGATCAGGAATAGCCAAATCCGCTTCACCAGGGAGCTGGACTGACGGGTTGTGCAAGACGTCCAAAAAGACATTAGGCGGGACCGGTTTATGCTGAGAACCCAACCGGCTTAAAGCGTCCGCCGCTTCGTTCTTTCGGCGATCCACATGATCCACTTGATAACCCTTGAAGCAACCTGCAATATTATCCACTTCTCGACGATATGCGGCCATAAGCGGGTCCTTAGAGTCCCAAGTGCCAGATACTTGCTGAGCCACCAGGTCCGAGTCACCCAAGCACTTAACCCGGCTTAAGTTCATCTCCTTAGCCATCCGGAGGCCATGGAGCAAGGCTTTGTACTCAGCTGCATTATTAGTACAAGGGAACATTAAACGGAGAACATAACAAAACTTATCACCTCGTGGGGAAGTTAAAACGACTCCAGCCCCCGAGCCTTCCAACTGCCTGGATCCATCGAAATGAATAGTCCAATATGTGTGATCCGGCTTCTCCTCTGGTGCTTGTAACTCCGTCCAGTCATTAATGAAATCAACAAGTGATTGGGACTTCACTGCTGTGTGTGGTATATACTTTAGTCCATGCGGCCCAAGCTCTATGGCCCATTTGGCGATCCGGCCAGTCGCCTCCCGGTTCTGTATGATATCACCCAAAGGAGCTGAACTAACCACCGTGATAGGGTGCCCTTGGAAATACCGCTTGCTTCCGATCGCCATAAAACACCATAGACTAGCTTCGCCAATGCGGATACCTTTGCTTGGACTCAATAAGCACCTCATCGATATAATAAACCGCCGCTGAACCGGATATTCCTTGCTCGCTTCCTTGCGCTCCACCACAATAGCCACGCTTATCGCCGAGCATTGGCTGCCACATATAACAACAATGGCTCCTTGTCAACCGGAGCCGCAAGAACAGCGGATTGGCCAATTGCCGCTTTAAATCCTCCAATGTTTCGTCGGCAGCCGACTCGCATTTAAATTATCTGCTTTCCTCAAAGATTCGGTATAAGGGATGGCCTTTCTCCGAGGCGGCCGATAAACCGCTCAACGCAGCAATTCTCGCCCGCCAAACGCCAACATCGCTGATACACTTCGTTTAGCCAAGGAAGTAATAGCCTTAATTTTCTCCGGATTAGCCTCAATTCCTCTGTTAGACACCGAAACCCCAATAACTTTCTGCCGAACACCAAAGACGTGCTTGGCGGATTAAGCATCATCTTGTAAATGCGCAGTTGTCGGTTTCTTCAAATCGCCCACCGTTGTCTCCTTTTGTCTTGATTTTACCACAATATCATCCACGTAAGCATGCACATTGCGGCCGATCTGTGAATGCAGGCAATTCTGTACACACCGCTGATAAGTAGCCTGGGCGCTCTTGAGCCCAAAAGGCATAGATACATAGCAGAAGGCTCCAAAGGGAGTTATAAACGCTGTTTTCTCCTGGTCCTTAACCGCCATTCTGATATGATGATATCCAGAGTACGCATCCAAAAAACTTAAACGCTCACATCCCGCCGTGGCATCAATAATCTGATCAATGCGGGGGAGGGCAAGAGGATCCGATGGACAGGCTTTGTTAAGATCTGTGTTGGGGATATTACTACTAGGTGTAAACCGGCCAAGCTTGGGCCGGGTTAGCTCCGCTAGTGGTGTAATCATAGAAAGGCCCAAGGCCTGTAGTTGGTTTGAACTTGTAGCCGTAAACCGCCTGATATATGACTTGTGTTGTAAGTTAGAATAGAGAGATACCAACCGGATACGAGTATGAACCGGTTGGGACTTCTACGAACCGACAAGCGCCACTGTCGTGTATATAAGGGACGACCGGCGGCGGTTCAAGGACGATAAACCACAACTCGAGCCTAGGCGAAACTTATTTGCTCCCTAGCCATCGAGACTACATCAATTCCATCACAACTAGACGTAGGCTTTACCTTCATCGAGGGGCCAACTAGTATAAAACTCTCGTGTCTTTGTGTCCGCTTAACCCCTACAAGTAAACCCGTAGCGATGGCTCCACGACTAAGTCCTTATGCTAGGACATCCGCCGTGACAAATCCACGGCGCTTGGCGCCACCGTGGGCTATCGTGACGATGGTTTGACGACCTTGGAGGGCAAGCTCAAAGGACTCGAAGGCTACGTCGTGGCCGGATGACCAAGAGTCGTCGCGGCCGGATCTACATCGACGATGTCGGATGGGGTCCCGAGGCCGATTCAATCGAGTATGGATACTTGGTCCCCTTCGGCGGCATACACGTTTTCATCGGCAAGATCGGAGAGCCTGGGCCTGAGCCGGACATCTGCACCGACCTCATCGAGACGGCTCGCTGCCGACCTGCCCAGTTAAACCGCCGTGAAGCATGTTCGTTAGAGTCACCCATGGAGGGGAGTATGACGCCGGTTCAGAACACGGTAGCGAGGCCGTCGTTTATTCCGGCGATGAATCTTCAACAGGAGAAACCGAGTCATTATACCAGTTGCAGGATGATATGATCAGGGGCTGTTCCAACGGTGACAGTATTCCGGACCCCCCAAGCCAGCTAAACCGGGTCGGAGTGTTCATGGCCGGTACGCAAGCAGCAAACCTCTCTTCAACCGCAGCAGCAATGCTTTCCGGTTCAGCAGCCAGCAGGGCGGAGGCCCGGTGCGACCGCCAGTTCAAGTTCTCACGATCTGTTTGATGCACTAGCAGCGCCATGGCGGAGGACAATCCAGCAGATCAGAGGCTCATAACGCAGAAATTGCGAAGGTGAAAGAGCAGATCACGCAAGCCAAAGCGGATCTAGCGGCAGAGAAGGAGCGTATGGCTGCAGAGCGGGCCGCTTTAGATGCACAAGCTTACAAACTCATGCTTGACCAGAACGCGTCGCAGGAGGTGTTAAAGCGGAAGTACAGATCATGCCTGCCATCAGGATTTGACCCTAGAAACCTCTTTCGCACTTCGAGCCGGACTCCAGAACCCGCCCAAAGACCGGAGGTAAACCGGATTGAGGCACCAGAGCGGGAGCGACGGTCCAACCGCTACCGATAGAGCCTCCGCAGCGTAACACGGCGATTCCTCCGGTGCACAGACGCCCGGGCCATTAGTCTAACCCTATGGACAACCTTGTTGCGGCTTGCCGCACGATTGAGGCGATCCCAACAAGGAGATTCCCCAAGCGGTTGAGACACGCCGGGTTAAGGAGCTTCTCCGGACTGCATTGATCCAGCAGGAAGCGTATTCATACAGCCGCGATCGGATTCACTCTACGCCCCGTCCAAGCCGGAGTTACAGTAGGCGCATGGATGAACCGGCCCTGTCAAGTAACGCGCGGGACCGTGAAGCGGCCCGAGGCAATCATCAGATAGGCGGCATTCGTGATGCTCAGGAGGTGGTGGACCGGGCCCGGGCGCGCAGGGAGGCTGAGTTAGCAGCACAGGATGATGCGGGTCAACACACACCGGTTCGCCCTACCACTTTCGCCGGACCAGAGTCGATCCGCCTGGAGTGCCTGCTTAATCCCGCTTTACGCAACGTCTGGCGCTCGCCTAAGGATTTTAAGGGCCCGCGCAAGGTGCCAAATTACACTGCAGATCTATCCCCTGAAGCGTGGGTTGAAAGTTATGAGATGTCCATGGAGATGCTAGATGTTGATGAAGCCGCGTGTGCAAAATACTTCACCATGATGATGGAGGGACAGCCCGCATTTGGTTGAAAAGCTTGCCGCCCAATTCTATCGCCTCGGGTCGATTCACGGCCCGGTTTATCCAGAATTTCAAGGACACGTGTAAGCAGCCCAAGTCCATAGTAGACCTGGCGGCTTGCGTTCAGGAAGAAGGGGAGTCAACAACCCGTTGGGTACGCCGTGTGTCTGAGATTTTGCACTCCTCTGACCGGATCAATGCTGACTCGGCGATCATAACCTTGGAAAGCAACTGCCGGTTTGAGCCTTTGAAATTTAAATTGGGTCGATGAAGCGGTTCTGCAATGATATGGGAACCCTCATGGCGCATGGTAAAATATGCCGATTCAGACAAGCACCAAGGATCCCGGCGGACGATGATGAAGCAGGAAGGAAAGAAGAACGGCAACTCCAAGCAGCAGCATTTCAAACCGCAGGTCATGGAACGGGGCAAGCGCAAGGCTGATGGCAATCCGGATTTCAGAGCCAACACTAATGCGCAGGATAGAGGCCGCGCGCAGAGGCAAGGCGAACCGGGTCCAAATGCAGTGCAAGCCGCCTGAATTACTTGTTGAATCAGCCTTGTCCCAAGCATGGGACGGGAATCCCCATCGAATCATCTTTGGAAAGACTGTTATATTATGCAGGAGTTCAAAACTCCGATGCTTCCGATATGACCAGGGTCGTGGTGGTTCGTGTTCCGGTTTCCATGGGTCGGGTCAGACGGAGCTTCGGTCCAGGGCATAACCAGGCAATCTCAATAATCGAGTAGTCAGGGTGGCCAAGAAGCAGCAATAATCAAAGCTATCGAGCCAACCAAAGCAGTTGAATGGCGGCAAGATTATGTTTTCACAACCAGTTTGGACAAGCGGATCGGAAGCTTCACAAACGGGCAAGAATTTGTTGAATCGCTCTGCCATGGTATTTGCGCCGGTCGAACAGCCTATCGTATGGAGCGAGAGGACCATCCCCGGGTTGATAATCCGGTCACCGGCACCGTGGTAGATCCTCGTGTTGGGGCTATAAGTTTAATAAGGTGCTTATGGATGGAGGAAGCAGATCAATATATTATACTATGAAACTTTCCGCCGCATGGGTCTCACAGATAAAGATCTCGAATCGTCCAATACGGTGTTCCATGGTGTAGTACCGTAAATCTGCTTATCCTGTTGGTAAGATAGCCCCGATGTGGCTTTTGGAGATGAGCATGATTCCGGTCCAAAAGCTAACTTTTGAAGTGGTGAAAATTCGGAGTCCATATCATGCCTTGTTTGGACGGCCAGCTTATGCTAAGTTCATGGCACGGCCTTGTTATATTTACTTGCAGCTCAAAATGCCGGGTTACAAAGGAACGATAACGGTGCATGGAAGCCGCCGAGTCGCTTTGGAATGTGAGGAAGGAGATGCAGCTTATGCAGAGGCGGTCTGTGCCACGGAGGAGTTAAAGTTCTATAAGGACAATGTTGATCCGGCAGATATGACCCCTTTGAAGAAACCCACTACAGAGCATGAATCGGATCTGAAGTTTAAATCGGCAGCTGAGACCAAGCTTGTTGACTTTGTGCCAGGCGATTCGTCCAAGCAGTTCACTGTCAGTGCCAACCTGGACCCCAAATAGGAAGGCGCTACCATCGAAGTTCATCCATGAGAACCGGACATCTTTGCATGGAAGCCATCCGACATGCCAGTGTACCGAGGAACTCGCCGAGCACACACTTAATGTGGATCCTAAGTATAAACCGTGAAACAGTTTCTCGCCGGTTTAATGAAGAAAGGCGCAAGGCCATTGGGGAAGAAGTAGCGAAAGCTTCGGGCGGCTGGCTTTATCTTTGAGGTGTTTCATCCAGTGGCTTGCTAATCCGGTGCTGGTCCTTAAGAAAAACGGCACTGGCGATGTGTGTGGATTACACAGATCTTAACAAGGCTTGCCCAGAGATCCTTTTGCTCTCCCCGCATCGATCAGATTATTGATGCCACGGCAGGATGTGAGCGCTAAGTTTTTGGACGATACTCTGGATATCATCGATCAAAATGGCGGTTAAGGACCAGGAGAAGACGGCGTTTATAACTCCCTTTGAGCCTTCGCTATGTATCTATGCCTTTTGGGCTCAAGAGTGCCTGTGCTACTTATCGGCGGTGTGTATGTAATTGCTTGCATACGCAGATTGGCCGCAATGTGCATGCTTATGTAGATGACATTGTGGTGAAATCAAGACAAAAAGAGACACGGTGGAAGATTTGAAGGAGACCTTCGACAACTGCGATTTATAAGATGATGCTTAATCCGCCAAGTGTGTTTTTGGTGTTCCGCCGCAAGTTATTGGGGTTCCCGTGTCTAACAGAGGAATCGAGGCTAATCCGGAGAAAATTAAAGCTATCACTTCCTTGGCTAAACCGAAGTGTATCAACGATGTTCAACGTCTGGCGGGCCGGATTGCTGCGTTGAGCCGGTTTATCAGCCGTCTCGGAGAGAAGGCCATTCCTTTATACCAGATGCTGAGGAAGACAGATAATTTTGTCTGGAGTCCAGCTGCTGACGAAGCTTTTGAGGATCTAAAGCGCAATTGGCCAACCCGCTTTGTTCTTGCGGCTCCGCTGACAAGGAACCGCTGTTGTTATATGTGGCAGCCAATGCTCGAGCAGTGAGCGTAGCCATTGTGGTAGAGCGCAAGGAGGCAGGAAAGGAATATCCGGTTCAACGGCCGGTTTATTATATCAGTGAGGTGCTTATTGAGTCCAAGCAAAGATATCCGCATTGGCAGAAGCTGGTCTATGGTGTTTTTATGGCCAGCCGAAATCAAAACAATATTTCCAAGGACATCCTATTACAGTGGTTAGTTCAGCTCCCTTGGGTGACATCATACAGAACCGGGAGGCGACTGGCCGGATTGCAAAATGGGCCATCGAGCTTGGGCCGCATGGGCTAAAGTATACACCGCGCACAGCAGTGAAGTCACAAGCACTTGTTGATTTCATTAATGACTGGACGGAGTTACAAGCACCAGAGGAGAAGCCGGATCACACATACTGGACTATCCACTTCGACGGATCCAGGCAGTTGGAAGGCTCGGGGGCTGGAGTCGTTTTAACTTCCCCACGAGGTGATAAGTTTTGTTATGTTCTCCGTTTAATGTTCCCTTGTACTAATAATGCAGCTGAGTACGAAGCCTTGCTCCATGGTCTCCGGATGGCTAAGGAGATGAACTTAAGCCGGGTTAAGTGCTTTGGTGACTCGGACCTGGTGGCTCAGCAAGTATCCGCACTTGGGATTCTAAGGACCCCTCATGGCTGCATATCGTCGAGAAGTGGATAATATTGCAGGTTGCTTCAAAGGCTATCAAGTGGATCATGTGGATCGCCGAAGAACGGCGGCGGCGACGCTTTAAGCCGCTTGGGTTCTCAACGTAAACGGTTCCACCTAATGTCTTTTCTCGACGCCTTGCACAACCCGTCGGTTCAGCTCCCGGTGAAGCGGATTTGGCTATTCCTGATCCGGAGGCTCAGTTGGTGGCAGCATTACATGCTATTCCGGATTGGACGATTCCTTACCTTGTGTATATGACTCGAGGGGACCTGCCAGACGATGAGGTCCTGGCCAGACAGATAATCCGCGCCCAAATCTATGACGATTCTTAATGGTGAGTTGCATCATTGCAAGTGTTTGATGCGTTTCAACGCTGTGTTTCCCCGAGGAAGGCTGTGAAATTTTAAAAGAAATCCATGAAGGGATTGCGGGCATCACGCCGGTTCAAAGTCCCAGTGGCGAAGGCATTCCGTCATGGATTTTACTCGTTAACCGCTCATGCCGTCACGGAGGACTTGGTCAAACGGTGCGATGGATGTCGAAATTCTCCAGCGCGTGCTCATGTACCGCACAGAATTGCGGATGATCCCAATAACGTGGCCGCTTTGCACTGGGGCTGGATATGGTTGGGCCTTTGCGATCCAAAGATAAGAAGACCCACCTGGTGGCGGTGGACAAGTTCACCAAGTGGGTTGAAGCGGAACCCGCCGATGAAGTGTGATGCGGCAACAACAGTGCGCTTCATCAAAAGGTGATTTTCCGTTTGGCTTTCCACAAGATCATTATCGACAATGGCACTAATCTGTCCAAGGAGCTATGAAAGAATTTCGTGAACGTGAGCATATCCAGCTTGACGATCGTCGCTGGCGCACCCCACCCAATGGGCAGGCGAACGTGCTAATCAGAAATCTTGCGAGGCATCAAACCCCACTTCGTTCCATTACAGAAACACCGTGGTGCTGGGTTGAAGAGCTCCCATCGGTACTATGGAGTATCAATACTACGCCAAACCGGCTCATCGGCTACACACCTTTCTTCATGGTTTATGGAGCGAAGCGCTTCTCCCGGATATCAGCACGATTCGCCCCATGTAGCGGCTTATGTTGAAGCGGACAACGAGGTGGCACGACAGGACGCTTTGGACCTATTGGATGAGGAGCGTGATATGGCAGCCGCTCGTTCGGCGATTTACCAGCAAGATCTTCGTCGTTATCACAGCCGCCGGGTTAAGACCAGAGCCTTTCAGGAAGGAGATTTGGTGCTTCGTCTCATCCAAGACCAGACAGATATGCACAAGTTATCCCCACCTTGGGAAGGACCCTTTGTGGTCAGCAAGAATCTACACAACGGTTCCTACTATCTGGTTGATATTCGAGAGCGTAAAGACTCACGTACATCAGAGGAGACCAATAGGCCGTGGAATATAGCTCATCTTCGACCTTACTACACTTGAGTCATCGGCTCAGTTTATGTACATAGCATAACAATGTATATATTATCTTCGATATAATAAAAATCGAGCCTCGGCTAAAGCGGGTCTCTCGACTTTCTTCTCATGTGTGGTTACATGGAGTGTTTCTGCTTTTAAAGCGCCTCCGTTTACCCTTGACAGCTTATATTTATCACTTGGGGGCTTGGTCGTGTCCGAACCAATGCAACACCTCTTGATAGGCGAAAAGCCACCAGATCATTTGGGGACACGGTCACGCCTGAACCGGTCACGCCTCTTGGTCGGCCAATAGGGCCAGGCGTCATTTGGAGGCTTGGTCGAACCCGAACCAATGTCATGCCACTTGGCCGGCGTACTACGCCAAGAGTCTTTGGGGACCTCGGCCGATTAGCACCATCGCTTCGCCTTAGGGGGCTTGGTTGCGTCGACCATGGTAATGCCATCCGACCAGCTCCATGAAGCTTTACTTTTGCAAAGAGTTATTGCCTTTGTTGCCATATTTGGTATTCGATTTTTGTTGCGTTTTCAACCCGATGAATATTTTTATCCGGTTTAGCTGTCAGTAACAAACTGACAAGACACGGTTTGGTATTGCACCGAAGTTTTTATCTGCCCGGTTTACCTTCTTCCGGTTCATCTTTATGGAGTAGCACGGGGGCTTGTGCTGTTTCAGCACGCCTATGTGGGAGTTATTGTCTCCCCAGACGGTCATTGGTTTTTAAAGGCCTCCGCTTCAAGATTGGCTACGCCAGCTTTATGCCCAGATACGGCAGGTATTTGTATCGCATACTCATTGATTTTCGGTACACCAAATATATTGGATGCCATAAACCGGCTGGCGGTGTCACCGCCGCCGAGGTTCAATTTTTTGGTTGCAGGGAGTATGAATCAAACAAAAGTTTCATCGATGCACGAAGGCATCTCCAGGCAGCAAGTTTTGACTAAGGCTATTACAAGGCAACACAGTGCCCAAATGAGATCATTGTTTTTTGGGTAAACAGCCCACGACAGTTGTCTAAACCGGCTACCGGTTCACGACTATTCTTCATCCTCCGCCGCTTCAAAGATCTTCATCTCTACCCATCGGCCGAAATCCACAGAGTCCAAATGATTCCCATTAGCACTTGGAAAACAGCCTCTTCGTGAATCAAAGACGACGGTTCAATGTCAAAAGTGCGTAAGTATGCTTACGGATTGAGGGATCAAATTTTCCGTTCAAAAGTTGGGGCGGACACACGCTTGTTCTGCTCATTGTATTGGGCTTGATAGTGCTCCAAATCGGCTTCTTCGCCAATTGACAAGCGGTAGGGCGTACCGCACGGTTTATCGCCCGCAAGTCCTCTTCATCAAGTCCGAGCCGCCTTCCTTCACACCGGGTAGCCTTGAGCTGCTTCCACGGATCAAAATCCGCACCTGTGCTTTGGCTCGGATCAAAGCGCTGATGGCTCCGGTTCATGCAGCAGATTTCTTCACCTCTTCAATCCGGGAAGGAAGGATGGATAGCCGTTCAGGGTATCTTGGATCGTGGACGGCGCTGGATTGTTATGTGACATTGTGGTAATAACGCTACTGGGCTCCGGTATATAATCGCTCCACTAAAGTGTAGACAGCCTTCCGCTTCTTCCGCACGTCATTTCCCAAGTGCCCAACGCGTGCTCGCATATGATAAATGTAATAGTTTTAAACCGAATAATGGTGCAGCAGAAAAGCATATTACACTTATTCACAGGGAACTTACCGAAGATGGCTGCCGTCATAGAATGTACTTGCCGCTTCACGGCTGTCAAATCATCCACCACCGGTTTAAGGGCAGCTTCAGCATTTTCTGCCCGTTTGAGCAAGTTAGCCTTTTCGGTGGCCCAGACCGCCTGCTCCTTCTTCATGTTTTCCTTCACCTGTTCAGCAGCAGCAGCTTAAGGCAATCGGTTAGCTCCTTCTTGGTTTTTTCTGCCTCGGCCTCTGGGTTTTCAAGGTCACTTTGAAATCGGCAATCCGATCATCCTTGATTTTCACCTCCGCCTGCGCATTGATAGTATGATCAGCCAACAATTCAAGTTAAAGTCTCAACCATACAACACAGTTATATGCTTGCCACTTGGGGGCTAATGTACCTTCAATTTTTCTACTGCTAATACATGGCAAAGTCCCAAGTTGAATACGAGTATTCAACTCGGCACTTGGGGGCTAATGGCTATTTGATTCTATTACAGTGTTGTCAATTTTTGGAGTACCGGTTTAAGTATGCATCGTTAAACCGGCCCTGGTGGCTATGAGGGAAGATTGCAAACTCTATCAAAGACAATTATCAAGTCCCAGTTTGATCAAAGATTGCAAACCGGCCCTTGGGGGCTACAAGGACTACTATACTGGTAATAAGGAAAGGAGTGTTACCTCAAACTTGTCTCTCATTAGTTTCACCAAGCCAGCTTCATAATCACGGCCATCAGAAAGCCGGTTCAGGTATCCGAATGAAGATCTTGGGCGCTTAAAGCGGCATATGTTTCCAGCTCGGCAGCCCACTTTCCTTTGTTCAAAGTTGAAGAATCCTCCTTCACAGTATGCCGAGTTAAGGTTGTAGGATTCCCCGGTTCTGTCAGGACCCCGACTCAATGCCACATCGATCTAGCATGTAACACCTCATATCACTTTGCGGCCTCACGCACGGTATCCCCACGGGTGTCGCCTTACCTCTGCCGGGACCGTTTAGCCTTTTGGCACACGATATGATAGTGCCGCTAGCATCCATATGATAAGGAGCCCGGCTGACATGGCTAGTCGTAAACCCAAAGTGGCACTAACTTACGAGGACAGGCATACATGACCCAAAGAACGAACGTGTCGGTCATCAGCGAGTGAATCCAGTGCAGTAGCGCTGGGCTAGCAGACTCGTGAACTGGCAGAAGCGGGCTAACAGACTCCGGTATTCATCGCGTGACATTTCCCGATGTATACAGAACGAAGAAGGACACATGCCGCCAGCCTGAGTGTTCCGGAGCAAGAGCAAGCTACCATGGCTCGATGGAAGCACTAGGAGACATTTCCGTAAGTAAGGCTACTAAGGATAAACAACTAGATAGTCGATCCCACACATAGCAATACACATTACACGTCGCATAACATGCAAGTATGTGTTGTACAACATGGCATCACAAAGATAACTCAACAACTCATATAGATAAAGGCTCAAAGAGCCATCATAGCATTTATTGCAAACAGGGTCACAAGACCCATCATACGAGACATACAAGCAACAAGCGGAATCATTACATGTCCGGGTACGTACATCTACAAAAGAAAAAGGTCAAGAGCCCGACTATCTACAACATCCGATCAAGATCGTAGCTGAGGTACAAGCTACTTGTCAAGTCCACGAGAACACTAGTAAGACCAAGTCTCCGCTGCAAAAACATAAATAAAGCACCATGAGTACAAAGGTACTCAAGAAGACTTACATCGATCCTATCATACATGCATTTGTATCAAGAGGGTGATGTGGGGTTTAGTTGCAGAAAGCCAGCTTTGACTCGTGGCTATCCTGTTCTCGACTACGAGAACTTCTTTGAGGTGATATGGCGCACAGAGTCCACTAATCACCACACAATACACTACTATGGATTCATCCCGCCTCCCTACGAGAAGGCCATCCATAGTACTCACACTTTTCTTGAGCATTTTAGAGTATCCACTTCAAGTTGTCTATGTACCATGTAAGCATCCAAGAAGTCCATAACCATGACCCGCTATTCAATAGATCATGTTAACCCTGCAGGGTGTACTTCTTCACACACGCTCTCGCCACTTACCACCATGTACACGTCGTGTATCTCGGCAACCTTCAAGCGGAAGCCTGGCGAGGGAGTCGGCCACGACCTGACTAACCACACAAGACTCTAGCCCAGGTTTATCGCCTATTCGGGTTCTATCCGCAAGGAGATCCGGCCGGGGTGTCGCTCACGGCCCCAAACAATGTGTGCAGGGTTCCCGAGCCCACCATCCGGGTGCCACTCGGTACACCAGGCCACGTGTGCCTAGTCTGTCCCAAGCCCACCCTGCCGGGTGCCACTTGGTAGAAAAATAGCACTACCTACAAACACCAGAAACTAGTTGCGACTCCTGGACAGAGATCAAGTTGGTTAATAAGTCGAGAGGGGCCGAGTTACCGGAACCCAATGTGTGGTAGTATCGAGTCATTGGACAACATACATAGAACTCAGTGCTTAAGGACGGTTCCAGTGAGACAACCCACCATGTACTCCTACATGGCCTCTCACCGCTACCTTTACCAAATCGTGTTCACACGTTCACTCTCAGCATCACAACATAGAGCATTGTACTCCAATTCATTCCCGATGAATCAGACCTGACACAACTCTAAGCAATAGCAGGCATAGCATGGTAGGAACACAACATGGCTCAATCAACTCCTACACATGCTAGTGGGTTTTAACTATTTACTGTGGCAATGACAGGTCATGCAGAGGAATGGGTTCAACTACCGCAAACACAAAGTAGCATATGAATCGTTGTTGTCCTAGTGCAATAACGAGAGCAGGAGCGAGAGAGTAGGATTTTATCGGAATGAACAAGGGGTTTGCTTGCTCGGTAGATCAACAAGGGAGGCACTGCTTCATAGACAGGTACTCTGGAACGGTCTCCGGAGCAAGACCTATCGAGAAGGAACGGTGCCAACAATCAATACACAAGCATATGCAACAATATGATGCATGAACATGGCATGAAGATGTGATGCTGTTTGAGCTAATGCAACTAGTATTCATTTGGTTTGAAGTCCATTTGAACCCTAAGCTCAAATGCAATTCTAATTTAAGTCTCTTAATATGCCATAATGTGTTTCCTCATATTCAGCATGTATAAGTTGGTTTGTCATGCATGAAACTAGTACAGATGGAAAGATTGCATTTTTCTGATAATTTTTCATATATAAATTATTTCAATCTGAGCTACGGTTGAATTTCTATGAATTTTGAAGTTTAAATCATTTTCGGATTTTCCGATTTATTTTAATTCCGAAAATAGTTAATTATACGTCGAGATGACGTCAGCGTGACGTCAGCGGGTCAACGGCCAGGTCCAGGTCAAACCCGACCAGTGGGACCCATGTGTCAGTGACTGTGGCTAATCTTAATTAAATTAAACCTAAACTTGTTTAATTAACGGGGCTGGCCCCACGCGTCAGTGACACAGGGTGGTCAAACCCTGGTCAGCCAGGGTCAAACCCAGTCAACCGGGGCTAACCCCACCGGCGACTTGACGCCGGCGAGGCCAGACGCGGCGGCGGGCTGCGGAAATCGCCCTCCGGCGACCAAACGCGTGGCGGAGACCACCTACGCGATGCCCAGGCTCGCGCGCATCCAATGGATCACGCGGGAGGCCGTGGGGTGGACGGAGGCGACGGCGGCAACATGAATGGCGGCGGGAAGCTTCGGCCGTGGTGGGGGAAAGGGCTACGGCGTGCGGGCGACTAAGCGGAGAGGGGAAAACGGTGGCGGGGCTCACCGCGGACTCGACGGGCTTGACGGCGAGCTCGGGGACGCACTGGAGACAGCGGAGCGACGAAGACGATCTCCGGCGGCGGAGGTGAAGAAGGCGATGGCGGCTCTCCGTGGCTTCCCGCCTTGCGGCTTAGCGGAGAGGACGAGGACGACGGCGCGGAACTTGCAGACACTGAGAGAGAGCGCGAGGAGGCGGTGGCCTCGGCAACGGCGAAGGCGTGGCGCTGGCTTCCAGTGCGGTCGGGAGAGAGAACCAGGAAGGGGAGGAATGGGAGAGAGGAGAGAGGTGCGGGCGTCGCGTGGCGTCGTCCGGGCCATCCAGAGCGACGAGGGGAGGACAGCAGGCGAGAAGGAGGTGGCGTGGCGCGCGGCCTGCCACTGCGGGCACGCTACCATCCCCTGCCGAGGACGAAGACGACAGAGGAGGGGGCCAGGGCTGGGCCGGCTACTGGCTGTTGCTGGGCTGCACAGGGAGGAGGCCTAGGTAAGTCTCCCTTTTATTTCTGTTTTCTGTTTTTGTTTTCTGTAATTTGTTTTGATTTAGTTTAAAGTACTAAATCATTTATTTACTTATGCCAAATTTTGCGGGGCTAGTGGCATTATTCCGAGCTCCCCAACAAGTGGCATAATTTTTGGACATATACTAAATATATAACTAATATATATCCAATGCAAATATTTATGCATTAATTCCAAATGGCCAAAATAAATACTTATGAGCTCCTAAAAATATTGGTTTGATTTTTATCTCTGTCCAATATTTTCGAGTGCAACATGAGCATTTTCTTGGACCCTTTTGGAGAAATTTTATTTGGGTCATTTCTAAAAATGATTCTGAGGGTTTCACAAATCCTCATTTCAAATTTAAATGGAATATAAACATGATGCACAAATGACTAGCTAGTCTAGGTCATACCAGACTAGGGATGTGACAACTCGCCCCCACTTGAAAAAATCTCGTCCCGAGATTCAGGGGTCGACGGAAAGAAAGCGGGTACTCGGTCGAAGACGATCTTCTCGCTCCCAAGTAGCTTCTCTCTCGAATGATGAGACCATCAACCTTGAGAAACTTGATGTTATGACCTCGAGTGACACGCTCGCTTGATCAAGAATGCGAACCGGATACTCTCGATATGTGAGGTTATCTTGGAGATCAAGCGTGATCGTGGTCCACTCCGCGGATAGGATCCGAGAAGCGCTGAGTTGAGAGACGGGAAGACGCTCATGAACTCGAGAAAGATGTGGGGTAGTTCCAACGGTAGGCAACCTCTCCTCGCTTAGCGAGAATGCGAAAAGGACCAATGTAACGAGGAGCCAACTTGCCCTTGATATCAAACGATGGGTACCCTTCAAAGGAGTAACCGAAGGTAAGCTTTGTCGCCAACTTCATAAGTCATATCCTTATGATGACGATCATATCGACTCTTTTGACGAGATCGGGCTGTTTTCAAATTCTCACGAATGATGCGAACTTGCTCTTCCGCCTCCGGATCATGTCCGTCCAAAGAATTGTCTTTCACCGTTTCGACCAGTTCAAAGGTGTTCGACATCTTCGCCCATAGAGAATCTCAAAAGGAGCTTTCTTGAGACTGGATTGATAGCTATTGTTATAAGCAAACTCGGCAAAGGAAGACATTTCTCCCAATCCATACCGAATGAGATAACGCAAGCTCTAAGCATGTCTTCGAGAATTTGGTTGACCTGCTCCACCGACCACCGATTGAGGGTGGAAAGCGGCATCAAGGAAAGATGGGTTCCCATGGCAGTTTGGAAACTCTCCCGTAAGAGAAGTGAAAAGACGCCACGGTCTGAATTGATCTCTAGTGGAACACCATGAAGTGATACTATTCGAGAATATATAAGTCGTGAGCTGACTAGCAATGATACTCTCTCGAACAGGTAGGAAGTGAGCCACTTTGGAAAGACGATCAATGACTACGAAGATAGCGTTATTCCCTTTCTTGGTCCTGGGAAAGCCGGTGATGAAGTCCATACCAACTTTATCCCATTTCCACTCAGGAATAGCTAAAGGCTGAAGGGTGCCAGCAGGTCTTTGATGCTCTGCCTTAACGCAATGACAAACGTCACAATTAGCAACGAAGTCAGCGATTTCTCTCTTCATCCGAGTCCACCAAAACTTCTGGCGTAGGTCCTGATACATCTTGGTACTACCGGGATGAATTGTGAGAGGAGATTCATGCGCCTCCTTAAGAATCAATTGTTGCATCTGCTGACTCTTGGGAACCACCAAGCGGTTTCCAAAGTAAACAACACCTCGTTCATCCATAGAGAAACAACCAGCTACTCCCTTGGAGATATTTTTCTTGATTCGGAGATTCCCGTATCATGCTTCAGACTTCTATGATACGATCCACAATAGTAGGTTTCGCCACCAAGGTAGAAAGGAACCGTGAGGAGCAATGTGAAGGTTGCTTACAAAATTCCTCATGGAGAAGTGGTTGACCCTGCTGCAACATGAGATTGTTGCAATAGGATTTACGACTTAACGATCGGCCATGACATTGGCTTTGCACGAGTGTAAGTAATCCCTAAGTCGTAATCTGAGATCAATTCCAACCAACGCCTTTGCCTAAGGTTCAAATCTGGTTGGGTGAAGATATACTTGAGACTCGGTGATCGGTGTAGATCTCGCAACGCTTACTAAGGAGGTAATGTCGCCAGTCTTGAGTGCATAGACTACGGCCGCAAGCTCTAGATCATGTGTAGGATAATTATCCTCATGTGGATGCAACTGCCGAGATGCATAGGCAATCACATGACGATCCTGCATAAGGATGCAACCTAGCCCCTGTCGTGAGGCGTCGCAGTAGATAACAAAGTCTTTAGTGAAATCCGGTGGCACAAGTATGGGAGCAGAAATCAGTCGTCTTTTCAGTTCCTGAAAACTGTACTCACACTATGGGGACCACTCAAACCTTTTATCTTTCTTGAGAAGTTCCGTGAGGGGTTTAGCTACTTTGGAGAAGTTTTCAACAAAGCGGCGACAATAGCTGGCTAGACCAAGGAAACTCCTAACTTGTTTAACGGTTTCAGGTGGAGTCCAATCGAGAACGGCCTTAACTCTCTCGGGGTTGACAGCAATGCCCTTACCAGAGATTACGTGGCCCAGATAGGTCACTTCTGGCAACCAAAATTCACACTTGGAGAACTTGGCATAAAGGCGGTGCTCTCTGAGTTTTTCTAGCACAAGTCTAAGATGTTCGGCATGCTCTTCCTCGTTCTTCGAGTAAATAAGAATATCATCGAGATAAACCACGACGAACTTATCTAAGTACTCCATGAAGATCGAGTTCATCAAGCGGGAGAAAGTGGCTGGAGCGTTGGTTAGACCGAAGGACATGACGGTGTACTCGTATTGACCATAACGAGTGACAAAGGCTGTCTTGGGGATGTCCCCGTTTCTGATCTTGATTTGGTGGTAGCCTAACCTCAAATCCATCTTGAAAAGATCGAGGATCCAAATGAGCTGATCATACAGTCGTTGATCCCGGGAGCGGATATTTGTTCTTTATCATGACCAAATTAACGGACGATAATCTACAACCATCCGTCCGTATTCATCCTTCTTCTTGACGAAGAGGACGGGCAAGCCCAAGGAGAAGAACTAGGACGGATGAAACCCTTTGCAAGGACTCATCAAGTTGTTTCTTAAGCTCGGCTAGTTCTAAGGGTGCCATCTTGTAAGGTCTCCTAGAGATTGGAGCAGTTCCTCGGATAAGATCTATGACTTAACTCTACATCTCTATCGTGGAACACCGGCAGTTCCTCTGAAAGACATCCGGAAAGTCACGGACTACCGGATATCTTCAAGGTCCGGAAGAGGGCTGGCATTATGAATAGAGCCGACGCTTTGCAACTCTGGTGGAGACAAAGGACTATCTTGCCGATGGGTGTGTAAGCTGAACAGATCTGGTGTAACAATCAACCTTGGCATGATGAGCTGTCATCCAGTCCATACCCAAGATGATGTTAATATCTGAGGACTTGAGGGCCACAAGTGATGCAAGAAATACCAGTCTATCAACAAGGATTTCATTACCATAGCTGATTCTGGTGGTTTGCCATCTAGACCCTGGGGTTTGGATTTCAAGCGGAGTTGGCATATCACAAAATGACATGTCGTGTAAACGAGCATAGCCTTGAGAAATGAAGGAGTGAGATGCTCCGGTATCGAATAGAACCGATGCTGGATGACAATTGACAAGGAGTGTACCAAGAACGACATCCGGATCATCATGAGCGTCTTTAGCTGAGACGTGATGCACACGTCCACGCTCAGTGGGGGCTGACTTGACACTGATCATCTTGCGTGATGGCTTACCACGGCCAACAGACTTCTCAGGTGGGGGTGGAGCATGACTAGTCTGAGAGCAGTCACGTGCATAGTGTCCTGGCTTCCCGCATGTGAAGCAAGTCCCTGAAGTTGGATGTGGACCCGCACTGAAAAGCGGTCTACCAGTAGGCCTGGGTGGAACATACGGCTGAGCTGGGGGAGGCACCACATAGGATGGTCTTGGTAAATATCCGGAAGGAAGAGCGGAGTTTGGAACCCAAATCCGGTGCTTCTGAGAACTGGAGCCGGAAGAAGATCCCAAATCACGGGTGTGCTTACGAGACTCATCGTAAGTGAGATGAGCTGTCTCTGCATTAATTGCCTTGTTCACAAGAGCTTGGAATGTATCACAATGATGTAGGTGGAGATCACGACGCAACTTGGGTTTGAGACCCTTCCGGAACCTAGCCTGCTTCTTGGCGTCCGTGGACACCTCTTCTGTGGCATAACGGGCGAGGTTCTCAAACTCTCTCAGAAGCATCAACAGCCATCTTACTTTGGGTGAAACTATAGAACTCTTCTCTCTTGCGATCGATGAGGGCTCGAGGAATGTGATGCTCGCAAAAGCCTCAAGTGAAATCCTCCGTGTAGGAATCGCCAGCCGAAGCATAGCCTCATAGTTCGCCACCAAAGACTAGCAGACCTTCCGTGTGGTATGTGGCATAGATGACCTTGTCATCTTCAGCTACGTTCGCAGAACGGAGCTTGTGTGTGATACTACGGAGCCAGTCATCTGCATCGAGCGGCTCGATGGAATGATGAAAGGTAGGTGGGTGCAAGCGGATGAAGTCATGAAGGGTCACAGATCCTTTGAACTGATGTGCGGTGTTCTCCTCAATACGTGCCAACAAGCGGTTAGACTCACGCTTGTTTCTCTCCATCTCTAACATGAACTCTGTCAACGAAGGCTGGTCGGGAGGATCCTCATCCCTACCATCTCCGTGGTTCTGGCTACGAACAACAGAACTTCGCTTAGTTGATGACATCCTGAGAACGAAACCAAAGGCGGAATCAGCATCATCTATAGGCTATAGAATGTAGGACAAGGGAATTAGTAACTCTCGAACTCCTAGGGCAATTCCGGCAGCATAACGGCAGTAAAATGCTCCGAATGAGACATCCTGCCAAAAATGGGGTAGTAACATACTCAATATCATCACTGAAGGTTCTGAGATCATACTAAACAAACTACACCGGAAGTACTCGAAAACTAGAATATGACTCTGATCAACCAATCCTAAGGGACTACGGAGTAGTAACACGTGATTCTAATAGACGGAAGAGAAGCCTAGTTCCTTAACCCCGCAGGAAAGATATGATGACTCAGATCAGAAGGCCATGAGGTATAAGGAGTAAAAAGAGCCTTACGTTCCTTCCCACAATCAATTCCCTTACATAACTAAAGAATTTCTAGACTCAACTTCGACCAGTTTGGCTTGGTAATCCTACAGGCAGTCAGGCTCTGATACCAAAGCTGTCAAGACCCCGACTCAATGCCACATCGATCTAGCATGTAACACCTCATATCACTTTGCGGCCTCACGCACGGTATCCCCACGGTGTCGCCTTACCTCTGCGGGACCGCTTATGCCTTTTGGCACACGATATGATAGTGCCGCTAGCATCCATATGATAAGGAGCCCGGCCGACATGGCTAGTCGTAAACCCAAAGTGGCACTAACTTACAGGACAGCATACATGACCCAAAGAACGAACGTGTCGGTCATCAGCGAGTGAATCCAGTCAGAAGCGCTGGGCTAGCAGACTCGTGAACCGGGCAGAAGCGGCTAACAGACTCCGGTATTCATCGCGTGACATTTCCGAAGGGATGTATACAGAACGAAGAAGGACACATGCCGCCAGCCTGAGTGTTCCGGAGCAAGAGCAAGCTACCATGGCTCAATTGGAAGCACTAGGAGACATTTCCGTAAGTAAGGCTACTAAGGATAAACAACTAGATAGTCGATCCCACACATAGCAATACACATTACACGACGCATAACATGCAAGTATGTGTTGTACAACATGGCATCACAAAGATAACTCAACAACTCATATAGATAAAGGCTCAAAGAGCCATCATAGCATTTATTGCAAACAGGGTCACAAGACCCATCATACGAGCATACAAGCAACAAGCGGAATCATTACATGTCCGGGTACAGACATCTACAAAAGAAAAAGGTCAAGAGCCCGACTATCTACAACATCCGATCAAGATCGTAGCTGAGGTACAAGCTACTTGTCAAGTCCACGAGAACACTAGTAAGACCAAGTCTCCGCTGCAAAAACATAAATAAAGCACCATGAGTACAAAGGTACTCAGAAGACTTACATCGATCCTATCATACATGCATTTGTATCAAGAGGGTGATGTGGGGTTTAGTTGCAGAAGCCAGCTTTGACTCGTGGCTATCCTGTTCTCGACTACGAGAACTTCTTTGAGGTGATATGGGCACACGAGTCCACTAATCACCACACAATACACTACTATGGATTCATCCCCGTCTCCCTACGAGAAGGCCATCCATAGTACTCACACTTTTCTTGAGCATTTTAGAGTATCCACTTCAAGTTGTCTATGTACCATGTAAGCATCCAAGAAGTCCATAACCGCGGACCCGCTATTCAATAGATCATGTTAACCCCGCAGGGTGTACTTCTTCACACACGCCTCGCCACTTACCACCATGTACACGCGTGTATCTCGGCAACCTTCAAGCGGAAGCTCGGCGAGGAGTCGGCCACGACCGACTAACCACACAAGACTCTAGCCTGTGTTTATCGCCTATTCGGTTCTATCCGCAAGGAGATCCGGCGGGTGTCGCCACGGCCCCAAACGATGTGTGCAGGGTTCCCGAGCCCACCATCCGGTGCCACTCGGTACACCAGAGCCACGTGTGCCTAGTCATCCCAAGCCCACCTGCCGGGTGCCACTTGGTAGAAAAATAGCACTACCTACAAACACCAGAAACTAGTTGCGACTCCTGGACAGAGATCAAGTTGGTTAATAAGCCGAGAGGGGCCGAGTTACCGGAACCCAATGTGTGGTAGTATCGAGTCATTGGACAACATACATAGAACTCAGTGCTTAAGGACGGTTCCAATGAGACAACCCACCATGTACTCCTACATGGCCTCTCACCGCTACCTTTACCAAATCGTGTTCACACGTTCACTCTCAGCATCACAACATAGAGCATTGTACTCCAATTCATTCCCGATGAATCAGACCTGACACAACTCTAAGCAATAGCAGGCATAGCATGGTAGGAACACAACAAGGCTCAACCAACTCCTACACATGCTAGTGGGTTTTAACTATTTACTGTGGCAATGACAGGTCATGCAGAGGAATGGGTTCAACTACCGCAGCACAAAGTAGCAGATGAATCGTTGTTGTCCTAATGCAATAACTGAGAGCAGGAGCGAGAGAGTAGGATTTTATCGGAATGAACAAGGGGTTTGCTTGCTGGTAGATCAACAAGGGAGGCATCGCTTCATAGACAGTACTCGAACGGTCTCCTGAGCAAGACCTATCGAGAAGGAACGGTGCCAACAATCAATACACAAGCATATGCAACAATATGATGCATGAACATGGCATGAAGATGTGATGCTGTTTGAGCTAATGCAACTAGTATTCATTTGGTTTGAAGTCCATTTGAACCCTAAGCTCAAATGCAATTCTAATTTAAGTCTCTTAATATGCCATAATGTGTTTCCTCATATTCAGCATGTATAAGTTGGTTTGTCATGCATGAAACTAGTACAGATGGAAAGATTGCATTTTTCTGATAATTTTTCATATATAAATTATTTCAATCGAGCTACGGTTGAATTTCTATGAATTTGTGAAGTTTAAATCATTTTCTCGAATTTCCGATTTATTTTAATTCCGAAAATAGTTAATTATTGTCAAGATGACGTCAGCGTGACGTCAGCGGGTCAACGGCCAGGTCCAGGTCAAACCCGACCAGTGGGACCCATGTGTCAGTGACTGTGGCTAATCTTAATTAAATTAACCCTAAACTTGTTTAATTAACGGGGCTGGCCCCACGCATCAGTGACACAGGGTGGTCAAACCCTGGTCAAACGGGGTCAAACCCAGTCAACCGGGGCTAACCCCACCGGCGACTTGACGCCGGCGAGGCTAGACGCGGCGGCGGGCTGCGGAAATCGCCCTCCGTCGACCAAACGCGTGGCGGAGACCACCTACGCGATGCCCAGGCTCGCGCGCATCCAATGGATCTTGCGGGAGGCCGTGGGGTGGACGGAGGCGACGGCGGCAACATGAACGGCGGCGGGAAGCTTCGGCCGTGGTGGGGGAAAGGGCTATGGCGTGCGGGCGACTAAGCGGAGAGGGGATAACGATGGCGGGGCTCACCGCGGACTCGACGGGCTTGACGGCGAGCTCGGGGACGCACTGGAGACAGCGGAGCGACGAAGACGATCTCCGGCGGCCGGAGGTGAAGAAGGCGACGATGGCGGCTCTCCAGGGCTTCCCGCATCTTGCGGCTTGGCGGAGAGGACGAGGACGACGGCGCGGAACTTGCAGACACAGAGAGAGAGCGAGGAGGGGGCGGTGGCCTCGGCAACGGCGAGCGGTGGCGTCGGCTGCGCTCGGGTGCGGTCGGGAGAGAGAGAACCAGGGAAGGGGGAGGAATGGGAGAGAGGGAGAGAGGTGCGGGGCGTCGTGTGGCGTCGTCCGGGCCATCCAGAGCGACGAGGGGGAGGACAGGCAGGCAGAGAAGGAGGTGGCGTGGCGGCGGGCTGCGGCTGTCGGGCACGCGCCCATCCCCCTGTCGAGGACGAAGACGACAGAGGAGGGGGCCAGTGGGCTGGGCCGGCGCTGGCTGTTGCTGGGCTGCACAGGGAGGAGGCCCAGGTAAGTCTCCCTTTTATTTCTGTTTTTTTTTTGTTTTATGTAATTTGTTTTGATTTAGTTTAAAGTACTAAATCATTTTATTTACTTATGCCAAATTTTGCAGGGGCTAGTGGCATTATTCCAGAGCTCCCCAACAAGTGGCATAATTTTTGGACATATACTAAATATATAACTAATATATATCCAATGCAAATATTTATGCATTAATTCCAAATGGCCAAAATAAATACTTATGAGCTCCTAAAAATATTGGTTTGATTTTTATCTCTGTCCAATATTTTCAGAGTGCAACATGAGCATTTTCTTGGACCCTTTTGGAGAAATTTTTATTTGGGTCATTTCTAAAAATGATTCTGAGGGTTTCACAAATCCTCATTTCAAATTTAAATGGAATATAAACATGATGCACAAATGACTAGCTAGTCTAGGTCATACCAGACTAGGGATGTGACAGGTTCAGAGCGGCCCATGCCAGTAATCACAACGTCATCGTCTTTCGACTCGACGGATCGGGTCGGCACGGCTGCTTCAGTAGGGCTGCGAGGCTTTTCAAACCGGACAGTACTGGCAGGTGGATCGGCAGAGATTGAAGGGTTGACAGGTATTTCTTCTGGAATAACCTCCTCTTGAATCGGAGGGTCATTTGGAATATCTTCAGAGGCAACGTTGTCGAGATCTGGCGCCCGCTCATGATCTGAAGCGGCAGCCTCTTCAACTGTTTTGTCCAAGCGAGCCTTCTTGCTGGGTTTCGGTTTGGTTCTGAAGAAACAAAGATTCAGGAACAAGGCATATGCAGTACAGAAAAAATCGAAAAGCGTATGGCTGTATGGACTTACCCGACAGCTATCTTCAACGGTGGTAGCTGAGTGGCTGACGATTCGCCAGAGGATGAATGGGAGGTGACCTGATAATCGGAGTCGGACGGATTAAGAGGTTGACGGAACAAACCCGCTTTGGAATTTAAGGCAATAAAAAGGTTGGAAACCTCGGTGCGGCGCTTTCGAGCCGGGCTGTTTGGTAAACCGCAGAGGTAACTACCGTCCATGTGGCGGGTTGTGCGACGAGCTTCATGTTGCTGTGTCTTCATAAGAAGTTTGGGATCCAAGTAAGCAAGAGGGTGAGAAAAGTTAACTTTCCGGTTTGCCGATTTAAATTTTGGTGAAGGCAAATTTGTTGAATCGGACGAGAGAATAGTTACCTCAAGAAATCCTGCGTTCTGGCTTCAGCGTCCCCGACAAGCATCGTCATCAATAAGACGGTAAAAACAAGCCAAGAGAATCAAGTTCGGATTACCCACATCATCATCAATGGCCGGATCGACGAAGCAGTAGTCTTCCTCTTGTGGGCGGATTTCTTGACAACTTTTGTTTTGGGTCAATTGGCGCCCAACTTTGTCCGCTTTGTCTTGAGAGAGTTTTTGCTCCAAAACGGATTGTCGCCTCGGATCGAAATAATTGAGAGTTGGACATATGAAAGTAACAACGGGTTTTTATAATGACACAGTCAGAGACTTACCGCAGGTGGTGCGTTGATGGTGCAGTAAGGAGCCAAGCCGGTTTGAGCACAGAGATGCTCCGGTTCATTCAGCATTTTCCTTACTGAATCCGTAACTTCATCTTCAGACAGTTCCAGTTTGGTGTGTCGGAGTGGGTCGTCGACACTGCCGGTATATTGGCACATTAAACCGGAACGCCGGCTCAAAGGCAGTATGCCCCAAGATAGCCAGCAGCGTGCAAGATCGATTCCAGTCAAACCGTTGGCCATGAAAGCGCGGAGTTTGGATAGTTGTGGGGCATATTTGCTTCTCTCTTTGGCAGTCAGTCTTTGAGGAAAAGGATGAGTATTGCTTAACCGCTCTGGACGGAAGCCAGGTAAAGGATTTTCACCTTCAGGAGAAGTATCTTTGCAATAGAACCAAGTCGCATTCCACTCTTTGGGGTGAGTATGGAGTTTGACATGGGGATAAGTGATCTCCTTCCTCTTCTGGATAGCCATACCGCCCAATTCTGTATTAGGGCCGTCGGTAAATTCAGTTCGACGGTTTAGGTGGAAAAGATCTCTGAACAGTTCAACGGAAGGTTCCTCTTGCAGATATGCTTCGGACAGTACTTGAAAGTGGCACAGATTGGTAACAGAGTTGGGGCCGATGTCTTGGGGACGGAGCTGAAAATTGGCCATCACGTCCCGGTAAAATTTTGACCCGGGCGGTTTGAAACCCCGGGCCAGGTGATCCGCGAAAACTACGACTTCTCCTTCCTGAGGTGTGGGAGGACATTCCTCTCCATGAACCCTCCAATGGATTGTGTTTTGATCATCTAAAGCGCCAATCGATACCAGTTCTTTCAACTGTGTCTCGGAGACGCGGGAAGGAACCCAGTTGCATTCGTACACCTGTTTGGCCATCATAAGATCTACAAGGAGAAGGATCCGGTTTAAGAAAGTGCTTATTACAGAGTGATTGATCTAAGTTATGATAAACCGGAGGCGGTTCCTATAAATCAGTTCGTTATGAGATGATGTCGATACGCTTCGGCGGTTCAACAAGGGACTAATGGTGTACCGATGCCGGTTTAGCAACTTTTACTATGGTGAGTTAAACCGCCTAATCTTGGCTTCAAGGTAATTGAAGTCATGGATGTAAACAGGTTTCACAAAAATTCATGTTTACTACGGATCAAACGCGGTTTTCGAAAAACAGAAATGCGTCATGAAGTAAATAAGAAACAGGAAGTGCACTATAAGGTGTATGTATATATGCGTAAGATCTATGGTCTTAAGATGAGAAAGTGCAGCAGAACGCTGCGAGGAGTCGTCGTTTGGTACGTAACGGATTCATAGCATGACTCAAGGCTAGAAAGATGAAAACATACGAAGAACATGGTATGAAGCTCGAACCCTAGAAACAGATCTAAAATGAGGAAACAGACTGAAGAAGGGCAAGAAGCTTACCGGAAACGGAGGAGATGCGGAGAAAGGCCGCAGTGTTCTGGTCCGTACAGGTTGATGCAGCGGCCTAGGACGAAGCAGAAGTTGATGACGACGGCGGAGCTCCAAAGGCAGCGGCGCGAGGAAGAAGAAGAAGAGGAAGCGACGGGAGAAACAGAATGACCCTTCGGTCCTATTTATAAGGTAGTAAAAGCTAGGTCAAACGCGTGAATCCAGGGACTGTCATTAAGGAAGGTGCTATAAAGGATAAACTTCAAGATGACGTCATGCCGGTTTATAGTGACCAGAAGCAACGATGTCATGCCGGTTTACAATGATCAGAAGCAATGACGACGTGACAGTTTATTAAACAAAGAAGATATCCAAGATGCAGGTTCTGTGAAGGATTGACATGAACCAGTTCAAATCAATCTGGGGCCTAATGTTGGGGATATTACTACTAGGTGTAAACCGGCCAAGCTTGGGCCGGGTTAGCTCCGCTAGTGGTGTAATCATAGAAAGGCCCAAGGCCCGTAGTTGGTTTGAACTTGTAGCCGTAAACCGCCCGATATATGACTTGTGTTGTAAGTTAGAATAGAGAGATACCAACCGGGATACGAGTATGAACCGGTTGGGACTCTCTGACGAACCGACGTCACACGTGTATATAAGGGACGACCCGCGGCGGTTCAAGGACGATAACCACAACTCGAG
Source organism: Aegilops speltoides (assembly GCA_021437245.1). NCBI lineage: Eukaryota > Viridiplantae > Streptophyta > Magnoliopsida > Poales > Poaceae > Aegilops > Aegilops speltoides. The sequence continues at coordinate 155,842 of JAHHZJ010000650.1, read as the reverse complement.
CCTAGGCGAAGCTTATTTTCTCCCTAGCCATCGAGACTACATCAATTCCATCACAACTAGACGTAGGCTTTTACCTTCATCGAAGGGGCCGAACTAGTATAAAACTCTCGTGTCTTTGTGTCCGCTTTAACCCCTACAAGTAAACCCGTAGCGATGGCTCCACGACTAAGTCCTTATGCTAGGACATCTGCCGTGACAAATCCACGACAATCTGTGTAGTCCACACACATACGCCAGGTGCCATTTTTCTTAAGGACCAGCACCGGATTAGCAAGCCACTCTGGATGAAACACATCAATGATAAAGCCAGCTGCCAAAAGCCTGGCTACTTCCTCTCCAATGGCTTTGCGCCTTTCTTCGTTAAACCGGCGAGGAACTGTTTCACGGTTTATACTTAGGATCCACATTAAGTGTGTGCTCACGAGTTCCTCGGTACACCGCATGTCGATGGCTTCCATGCAAAGATATCCGGTTCTCACGGATGAACTTCGATGAGCGCGCTTTCCTATTTGGGATCCAGTTGGCACCGACAAAGAACTGCTTGGGCGAATCGCCCGCACGAAGTCAACAAGCTTGGTCTCCGCCGCCGATTTAAACTTCAGATCCGATTCATGCTCAGTAGTTGGTTTCTTTAAAGGGTCATATCTGCGGATCAACGTTGTCCTTATAGAACTTCAACTCCTCCGTGGCACAGACCGCCTCTGCATAAGCTGCATCACCTTCCTCACATTCCAAAGCGACTCGGCGGCTTCCATGCACCGTTATCGTTCCTTTGTAACCCGGCATTTTGAGCTGCAAGTAGATATAACAAGGTCGTGCCATGAACTTAGCATAAGCCGCCGCCCAAACAAGGCATGATATGGACTCGGATTTTTACTACTTCAAAAGTTAGCTTTTCGCATCGAATCGTGCTCGTCTCCGAAAGCCACATCCAAGGCTATCTTACCAACAGGATAAGCAGATTTGCCTGGTACTACGCCATGGAACACTGTATTGGACGGTCTGAGATCCTTGTCTGTTAGACCCATGCGACGGAAAGTTTCATAGTATAATATATTAATACTGCTTCCTCCATCCATAAGCACCTTAGTGAACTTATAGCCCCCCACCTGAGGGTCTACCACCAATGCCAGCTAGCCCGGGTTATCAACCCGGGGGGGATGGTCCTCTCGCCCACACGATAGGCTGCTCGACCAGCGTAAATAACGCGGCAAGGCCGGTTCAACAGAGTTTATCGCTCGCCAGAAGCTTTCGATCGCGCTTATCCAAACTAGTTGTGAAAACATGATACTGCCCACTATTCAACTGCTTTGGTTGGCTCTGATAACCCGACTGCTGTTGCTGCTGCTTGGCCGCTCTGATTATTCTGACTATTGTGACTGCCTTGATTAAGACCTGAACCGAAGCTCCATCGTGACCCGGCCCGTGGAAACCGGTTCCTGAACCGCCACCGACCCTCGCCATACTGGAAAGTATTAGAGTTTTTGAACTCCTGCATAATATAACAGTCTTTCCAGAGATGGTTCGATGGGGACTCCTTCGTCCCGTGCTTGGGGCAAGGTTGATTCAATAAGTAATTCAAACGGCTCGCATTATGATTTGGGCCCCGACTTCGCTTTGCCTCTGCGCCACGCCTCGCCTTGTGCATTAGTGTTGGCCACGAAATCCGGTTGCCATCGCTTTGCGCTTGCCTCCGCTTCCATGACCTGCCGGTTTGTACTGCTGCCCTTGAGTTGCCGTTCTTCTTTCCCTTCCTCGCTTCATGATCAGCCTCGGGATCCTTGGTACTGTCCGAATCGGCATACTTCAAAGAAGCGCCATGAGGGTTCCCATGTCATTACAGAACCGCTTCATGCGCCCCAATTTCAATTTTAAAGGCTCAAACCGCGGTTGCCTTCTAATGTTAAGATTGCAGAGTCGGCGTTGATCCTGCCGGAGGAGTGCAAAATCTCGAAACACGGCGCATCTAACGGGTTGTTGACTCCTTCCTCCTCGGACACAAGCCGCCGTGTCTACTATGGACTTGGGCTGCTTACACGTATCCTTGAAGTTACGAATAAACCGGCCCGTGAATCGCCCATGAGCTGATAGAATTGGGCGGTAAGCTCTTCAACCAAGTACGAGCCGTGCCTTCCAAAGATCATGGTGAAGTACTTTGCACACGCGTCTCATCGACATCTAGCATCTCCATGGCCATCTCATAACTCTCAACCCACGCTTGAGGGACAGATCAGCGGTGTAATTCGGCACCTTGCGTGGACCCTTAAAGTCTTTAGGCAGGCGCACATTGCGTAAAGCGGGGATCAAACAGGGCACCCCTAAAGCGGATGTGGCTCCTGGTCCGGCGAAGGTGGTAGGGCGAACCGGTGTATGTTGACCCGCGTCATCCTGTGCTGCTAACTCGGCCTCCCTGCGCGCCCGGGCCTGGTCCACCACCTCTTGAGCATCACGAATGCCACCCGTCTGATGATTGCCACGGGCCGCTTCACGGTCCCGCGCGTTGCTTGATATGGCCGGTTCATCCATACGCCTGCTGTAGCTCCGGCTTGGACGGGGCGTAGTGTGAATCCGATCACGGCTATATGAATACGCCTCCTGTTGGATCAGTGCAGTCTGGAGAAGCTCCTTAACCCGGCGTGCCTCAACTGCTTGTGGGGAATCTCCTTCGATCGATAGCCTCCAATCGTGCGGCGGCTGCAACAAGGTTGTCCATAGGATTAGAATAATGACCTGGGGGTGTTTGTACCGGTGGAGGAACCATCATGTTCTGCTGAGGAGGCTCCATCAGGCGTGGTTGGGCCGTCGCTCCTGCTCCTGGCGCCTCAATCCGATTTACCTCCTCGGCTTTGGGCGGATTATCGGGTCCAGCTCCCGGTCTGAAGAGATTTCTAGGATCAAATCCTAATGGCAGGCGTGACCTATACTTCCGCTTCAACACCTCCTGCGACGCACTCTGGTCAAGCATGAGTTTGTAAGCCTGGGCGTCCAGAGCGGCCCGCTCTGCGGCCATACGCTCCTTCTCTGACGCTAGATCCGCTTTGGCTTGCGTGATCTGCTCTTTCACCTTCGCAATTTCCACATTATGAGCCTCCTGATCCGCCGGGTTGTCCTCTGCCATAAGCGCAGCTAGTGCATCAAACAGATCTGATAAAACTTGAACCGGCGGGCGCACCGGGCCTCCTGCGCTGCGGCGCGCCGCTGCTGATCCGGAAAGCATCGCTGATGCGGTTGAAGAGTGGTTCGCTGCCTGCGTACCGGCCATGAATATTCCAACCCGGTTGAACTGGCTTGGGGGGTCCGGAATACTGTCACCGTCGGAATAGCCCCTGATCATATCGTCCTGCAGCTGGTACAATGACTCGGTCTCTCCTGTTGAAGATTCGTCGCCGGAATAAACGACGGTCTCACTACCGTGTTCTGAACCGGCGTCGTGTTCTCCTCCGTGGATGACTCCAACGAAGACATGCTTCACGGCCGGTTTAACCTGGGCAGGTCGCGCATGCTGAGCCGTCTCGACGGGGTCGGTGCAGATGTCCGGCTCAGGCCCAGGCTCCCCGATCTTGCCGATGAAAACATGTATGCCACTGAAGGGGACCCGGTATCCGTACTCGATTGAATCGGCCTCGGGACCCCATTCGGCGTCGTCGATGTAGATCCGACCGCGAGGACTCTTGGTCATCCGGCCCACGACGTAGCCTTCGAGTCCTTTGAGCTTGCCCTCCAAGATCGTCAAACCATCGTGCGAGGGCCCCACGGTGGGCGCCAACTGTCGTGGATTTGTCACGGCAGATGTCCTAGCGTAGGGACTTAGTCGTGGAGCCATCGCCACGGGTTTACTTGAAGGGGTTAAAGCGGACACAAAGACACAAGGGTTTATACTAGTTCGGCCCCTTCGATGAAGGTAAAAGCCTACGTCTAGTTGTGATGGAATTGATGTGGTCTCGATGGCTAGGAGCAAACAAGCTTCGCCTTAGGCTCGAGTTGTGGTTCTCGTCCTGAACTGTCCGCCGGTCGCCCCTTATATACACGAGTGACGCCTGTCGGTTCATAGAGTCCCAACCGTTCATACTGTATCCCGTTGGTATCTCTCTATTCCTAACTTACAATACAAGTTATACATCAGGCCGGTTTACGGCTACAAGTTCTAAACCGACTACAGGCCTTGGGCCTTTCTCTGCTTATACCACTAACGGAGTTAACTCGGCCCAAACTGGCCGGTTTACACCTAGTGGTAATATCCCCAACCGTGTTGGTCACATGAGGATGTGAATTATGGGTGTTAATCATATACAAATATGAATATTGGTGTTAAATCACATGACGATGTGAACTAGATTATTGACTCTAGTGCAAGTGGGAGACTGAAGGAAATATGCCCTAGAGGCAATAATAAAGTTATTATTTATTTCCTCATATCATGATAAATGTTTATTATTCATGCTAGAATTGTATTAACCGGAAACATAATACATGTGTGAATACATAGACAAAACTATGGTCACTAGTATGCCTCTACTTGACTAGCTCATTAATCAAAGATGGTCATGTTTCCTGACCATAGACATGTGTTGTCATTTGATTAGTGGGATCACATCATTAGAAGAATGATGTGATTGACATGACCCATTCTGTTAGCCTAGCACTTGATCGTTTAGTATTCTGCTATTGCTTTCTTCATGACTTATACAAAGTTCCGCAACTATGAGATTGTGCAACTCCTGTTTACGGAAGAACACTTTGTGTACTACCAAACGTCACAACGTAACCGGGTGATTATAAAGGTGCTCTACAGGTGTTTCCGAAGGTACATGTTGAGTTGGCATAATTCGAGATTAGGATTTGTCACTCCGATTGTCGGAGAGGTATCTCGGCCCTCTCGTAATATTCATCACCTAAGCCTTGCAAGCATATAACTAATGAGTTAGTTATGAGATGACGACATGTGAGCGAGTAAAGAGACTTGCCGTAACGAGATTGAACTAGGTATTAGATACCGACGATCAAATCTTGGGCAAGTAACATACCAATGACAAAGGAACAAAGTATGTTGTTATGCGGTTTGACCGATAAAGATCTTCGAGAATATGTAGGAACCAATATGGGCATACAGGTCCGCTATTGGTTATTGACCGTAAACATGTCTCGGTCATGTATACATTGTTCTCGAACCATAGGGTCCGTGACGCTTAAGGTTTCGATGCGATGCTTATATTATGAGTTTATGTATTTTGATGTACCAAGGTTGTTCGAGTCCGGATGTGATCACGGACATGACGAGGAGTCTCGAAATGGTCGAGACATAAAGATTGATATATTGGACGGATATATTTGGACACCGGAAAGGTTCCGGGAGAGTTTGGGAATATACCGGAGCTCCGGGAGGTTACCGGAACCCCCCGGTAAGTATATGGGCCTTATTGGGCCCTAGTGGAAGGGAGGGAGAAGGAGCAAGAGAGGCCCCCCCAAGCCCAATCCGAATTGGGTGGGGGCCGGCCCCCCTTTCCTTCTCTCCTTCCCCCTCCTCCTTCCTACTACTACTACTCCTTCCTTCCCCCTCCAACTTGGATTAGGAAAAAGAGGGGAAACCTACTTGGAGTAGGTTTCCTCCTCCTATGGCGCCCCCTTGGGCAGCCACCTCCTCCCTCCCTCCTTTATATACGGGGTAGGGGCACCCTAGACAGAACAAGTTGATCATTGAGATCGCTCCTTAGCCGTGTGCGGTGCCCCCTCCACGATATTACACCTCGGTCATATTGTAGCGGTGCTTAGGCGAAGCCTGCGACAGAGAACATCAAGATTGTCACCACGCCGTCGTCTTGACGGAACTCCTCCCCGCGCCTCTGCTGGATCGGAGATCGGGTGCGCCATCGAGCTGTACGTGTGTCAAGAACTCGGAGGTGCCGGAGTAACGGTGCTTGGATCGGTTGGACCGGGAAGACGTACGACTACTTCCTCTACGTTGCATCAACGCTTCCGCTTCGGTCTACGAGGGTACGTAGACAATACTCTCCCCTCGTTGCTATATCATCACCATGATCTTGCGTGTGCGTAGGAAAATTTTGAAATTACTACGTTCCCCAACACTACAACCGTTTGAATTCGGCGAGGAGGCGTGTTCAACGGGATGTGCAGCCGGTGGCGCTCTCGCCCGGCACTCCGCTTCAATGTCAGCGCCAGTGAGAGGTCGCGTCCGCTCTAGGCCGGCGTCAATGCGTAGCGCCCGCTCCACAGCGGCATGAATACGGGCAGCTGGCACTGGGCAGGAAGCGCGTGGTTATTGGAGGGGATTTTTGGTGGGCCGGTGTAGTTAAGAGCGGGCGTGGGTGCTGTCCGGACGCCCACAAAGCCCCCTAGTTTGTCTCTGTTTTGCGGGAGAAAGTGCGCCCGGACCGTCTTGCGGATCGATGAAGTTATCGCATTGGACACAACATGTGACATATACGGACGGTTTGAGAGTCCGCGTTGGAGATGCCCTAAACCCATACACAGAGAACAAATAAGACATGATTATCCAACAAACGTCAGATTTGTAGGCATGACAAATCATACGTTTCTTGTGTCAAATTATGTTCACAGAGAATGACAAGTTTAGTTGGTGAACTGACAAGTACTATTCAGTTTATTTTTTGAAAATTAGCATGCTTGCAAACTAAATTTGACAACCTTGCGCCAATATAAATTATCATGAGAAACGTTCAATTTACCATGCGTAAATCTGAAGTTGGATTATTCGCATTTCCGATAAAAAAACATGGCCATTACTACATGGCCATTTCCGAAAAAGGGACGCCGATAAGTGTCACACGTGTGGGCGTTAGGGAGTCCGTCCACACATTTTGTGTGGTGTATAAGAGGAACAGCCCATACACCTACGTGTGGGCAAAACAAGTAATGCCCACACAGCTCTTTTTTTCCCTTCTGATCCCTCTCACACGTGTGCGTGTGGGCGAAGTTGATAACGCCCACACGCCCGTATGTCAGGCCTCATACCCTCCTGGTCCCGCACGCCACGCATGACGGTCACCGCGCGCCCGTAGTTGCCATGGTCCAGACCCTCGTCCATGTTCGTTTAACTGCAGTTGCCATGTCACTGAACTACGGCTGCCATGTCGGACAACTGCAGTTGACATGTATGGTCTGATCTAATGTAGTTGCCATGATTTTATAACTTTAGGAGTTGCCACATACTAACACTAGGCAGTTGAGAGAGTTGCCATGTGCTCACAAGCATGCTAGGGCAGTTGCCATGTAAAAAGGAAGAGTTGCCATCTGCTTACGTGCACGTTAGGGCAGTTGCCATGTACGTGCACGTTAGGGCAGTGACATGTACCATGAAAAACACATGGCAACTCGGTAAAAGGGAGTTGCCATCTGCTTACGTGCACACTAGGTAGTTGCCGTGTACCTTGCAAAACACATGGCAACTCGGGTAAAAAAGAGAGTTGCCACTTGCTTATAAAGCACACTAGAGGCAGTTGCCACGTGAGCTGCAAAACACATGACAACTAGCAGTTTGGGTGTGGGAGAGGAGACGGACATGTGGGCGAGATGGCAAATGCCCACACACTAGCCCTTGTGTGTGCGTGCAAAGTGGCGTGTGGCGCGAACTGCTGAACGCCCACACATCAGCCCCTCCTGTGGTGAAACGGCCGTGTGGGCGACCGGGTGAACGCCCACACACCAGATCAGTCCTACGTGGCACTAGAAACATGGCAAGATTCGCGCGCCCACGAACGGACGCGGATCCACGCGTGTGAGCAAGATGCAAACGCCCACGCGTGTGGGCGTTAACATTTCCGAAAAAGAAAAACTATTGTAAAAGAAGCTGCCATCCCCCTAGGTCCACTGGATATAGAATAGGAAAATGCGTCCACCCGGACCGCCGGCCAAGTTTGGGCCTGACACACACTGTGTCGCCACGCGTCCTCGCTAGCACGCGCTGCCTCTCCCACGGTCGGTCGGGGAGCTTCTAGTCGTCGCAACGGTAGCTAGCGGGCCGGCCCAATCAAAAAGAAAAAACTGCAAAAAACTTACTGGTATAAGATGCAAAAACTGGGACTCAAACCCTTCACCTAAGGTATAGCTACAAAACGCCCGAACCGACGCCAAGCTTGCCAACTACCAGAAACGAGGTACACTTGACCATTCCTCTAGAGATATATTGTATACCAAAAGTTAATTATTTGAAAAAGAAATTCAAAAAAAAACTCGAATTTTGAAAAAGGGTTCGTGAAAAATGGGAATAGGTCATCAATTTCGAAAAAACCTTCATCCATTTTGAAAAAAGTTCACAAATTTGAAAATAGTTCACTATTTTTGAAGAAAGGTTCATCATATTCAAAAAAGTTCATCAAATTTTAAAAAAAAAGTACGTGGATTTCGAAAAAAAGTTCATTGATTTTCAAAATAGTTCATGAAAATTTAAAAAGTTCATGGATTTAAAAAAAATCATCGATTTGAAAAAAGTTCATCAAATTTGAAAAAGTTCCTCAACTTTAGAAAAAAAACATTTATTTGAAGAAAACGTTCACGTATTTGCGAACAGTTCATCGAACCTGTAAGAAGAAGAAAAAACAGAAAACAAAAAACAAAAAAAGGAAAAACAAAAAAAAGGAAGGAATAAAAGATGAGAAAGATAAATGTCATTAGATCCCAGTGGTTGGCGTGGTGGTTAGACCAGGTTACCTGTATGCGGGAGGTCTTGTTTTCAATCTACAAACGGCGTTGTTTTTGCGAATTAAGACACAGAAAACAAACAATAATGGGCCGAGCCCTAACCGGCGCCTGCAGCGCCAAATAGGTTTTGCCGGTCGGTCGCTTATCCCACTAGCTTTTTCTTTTCTTTCTCCCTCCCTTATCCTCTTCCTCCTGTCACTCCCATCCTCTCTCTTCTGTCACTCCCATCCTCTCCCACCCCCCTCTCTCTACCCCCTTTCTCTAGCGAGAGAAATCCCATCCATGAGATTCAGCACCAGCCGCTGCTACTGGGAGCCAGCCATGGCCGCTCACCCAACCCCCTCGCCCCTCCCATTATTGTTGTTTTTGCTGCAAAAGATAGCAAGGACGACAACCATGGAATGTGACCAGCGGTGGCATGAGGAGTTCCCATGGTGGCTGCATCGCGTCAACGATGGGCTGCGTCGACGGCTACTGCATCGTGTAGCTCCGTGGTGCTACAACCTGCAGTTACAAAATGTTGGAACCATGGCCTCCAAATGCTGGAACCACGGCGACAAATGCTGGAAGCCCGCAACTGCTAGTGGTGACCACGCGGGACGCGGGGTGCTGCAACCGATTTGCTAGATGCTGGAACCACGACGACCTTTTGCTGCAACTGGGGCAACCCGGAGTTGGAACCGGCATCGGTAATTGCAGTGCTGGAACCCGATGCGCCCTTGCCGAACCAGTGTGTGCTTTTGCTGGAACTATGTACCTTTTTTTTTCTACAATCACCCCTGGGAGTTTTTCCCGCTGACTTTGTTTTGCCGGAACCAGCTTTAGTTTTTGCTGGAACCTAATAATCTTTTGCTTCAACCGACAAATGAAAGATTTTTGTTGCTTGGCACTCTGACCCGCAGCGAGCCGGAGGTGGTGATGCATGCTACCGATGTTGCAATTGTGGTCTCCGACTGCAATTGGCACTGCTGCGAGCCATCCGGCGACAGGAGGAGGCGGGTTGCTAGTGAGCATGGGGCAAGGACGAGCGGAGCAGCACGGGCGGCCGGTGAGCGGGGCGGCCTAGGGGGGCGAGCGTGGTGTTGCGGATAGCCGACACCACACACGCACACCCTACCCCTATGAGCACCTCTGAAAGACTGAGCCGACATATCATCTTGAAATTTACGAAGTCACCGTAGGCACGAGCACCAGAATTTAAACCCTGATGGGCTGGGGATACCACAGTCCCTCTAACCATCCAACCACAGGTTGGTTTGCTGACGCGCTGTAATCCCGGGACCTCATACTGGATTGTAATTAACGTGATGAGGAAAATACTGACCCGTGCGCGTGGGACGTGGGTCGATCGGTGGTAAATCAACGCGCCGTCGTACGTCGTACCTATGGTAAGATTGTGCTGCATGATGCCCAACGTTAATGCAAATTATCCAGCCCTTTGTTGAGACGTACTAATACGTACTACGACGGTGTTATGTCCGAGTAAAAGTTGTGACGCACGCTAGGCCAACCACCCCGAGCTTAAATTCAAGGGGAACATCGATCGAGAGCCAATGCAGAGCACAGAGACACAACAGGATGAGGGTGGCGGTGGTCGGCGGCGGGGTGAGCGGGCTGGCGGCGGCGCACGAGCTGCTTGCCGCGAGCGGAGGCGGCGTGCATGTGACCCTGTACGAGCAGAGGGAAAGCCTCGGAGGGCGTGCGAGAACGGTGGCCGTCGACGACGGCGCCGGCGGGTGCGTCCAGATCGACCTCGGCTTCATGGGCTTCAACCAGGTCGGTGGTGCAGCATCCTCCTGTGCAATTTCCCATTGTATTCATCCCTTGGTTCTAGCTCTGGCTGAGGAGCAATGCTACGTCTACGGCAAATTTTTACTGACTTTGTGTTTATAGGCTGACGTGTCAAGTCTTTTTTTTGTTTTTCTAATACACGTCTCCAATTTTCGTATGCATTGTACAGTTTTCTATGTATCAGGAACATTTTTTATGCACTTTTAATAATTTACAAATACATGACCAACATTTTTTCAAATATATGCTTTTGATGTCTACTTTCTTTTATATACGTTATACATTTTTATACCTCTAAAACATATTTGTCTATACGTTTACCATTTTATACAAGACTAGTAAACATGCCCGTGCGTTGCAACGGGAGAACAAAGAATAGACTGTGAGATCGGGATGTGCGGATGTGTAGAAATAAAAGAACTTAACTGGCTTTTGCCAGGCGACCGGTGTCATATCTATATATTGCTAAAATATCCAATGAAAGAACAACAAACTATAGTAGCGGAAATTTAGTAATAGGTATCAACAAATAATTGGCATGAACATTTAAAGTTTGTTTGATTGATGCTGTGAAATCTTCCATAGGCATATGTATAGCAACTTCTGACTTGTATATATATATATATATAAATCTCTATTTGTAGGTTTCTAGTTAAATGCCAGCGCATTGCAATGTGAAACAATGTTGATAAACAAATTAAATATATGATACAACTAAAACCTTCGGAACATAGATGTCTGATTTGATAACCATGTTTGAGCAATTTCACCGACCAGGTTGTGAATAAAAATTTGACATCACAATTTTGTCCATAATCAGTGATTCCGGAATGAACTTTACACACAAAAAATTATCATATAACAATCACATTTAAGCAATTTAGTTGACCATGACCATTTAATAGTAACTATTTGATATCAGATTCAATTCCTCTCTGTAACACACGATTACCAAGCAGTATGTTAAACAACACACATGACTCCCCACAATGAAGGTGGTCTGCACAAAATAAATCTGTGTTAATTTTTTTGTATCAAAGCACCTAATTTTTTTAGCCACCTCAAGACTAACTTTTTTTTTTGCGAGAAACTCAAGACTAAGTAATGTCAGTATAAATAAAGCAAGTGATTGCACCCTACCGGTTGAGCCATGCATGCATGCTCGTAATTTCCTTAGATACCTAGAAAGAGATATTATGCATATCAGATTAGGATAGACGTAGCATGCATTGATGCATGATGCTTGTCTCGTCTCTTCTTTCTTTGCTTAGCATGGCCATGGCGATCGGCCTTGTCCAATGATATTCGACCGTGGCATCATTACTTTTTTTTTTAGCGAAACCGTGGCATCATTACTTAACGTGAAACACAAAGCACGGCAGGCTCACCTCCCCATCGGCCGTTTCGTTTGGCAACTGAAAAATAGATACGGGCCGGCCGGCCGGCTGCTTCCCTTAGTTTCAAGTTTCCTTTACACGTATGTATCTATTTCCTTCGTTCGTTTCGGTTTCTTTTCTTTGCACGTACGTTCGTCAAGTGGACAAAACTAAAAAAATAACGTACATATGTGAAAATACTCAAGAAAAAAATAACGTACATATATGAAAATACTCAAGACGGGACCAAATAAAGCGGAACCAAACCAAGAATACCTAATCCTTTTAATAGTAGGTATAGATAAACATTTTTTTCAAATACTTGTCTTGCACTTTTTTTTGAATATGTGTTAAATATTTTTCAAATACACGTTGAACATCTTTCTGTATGATGTGAAACATGTTTTGTAAACTGTGTGAACATTTATTACTTTGGACAAACATGTTTTAAAATTTCCATAAACATTTCGTTTGAAACGCGTGAACATTTTTATAAATGTAACATACATTTTTCATAAATGGTGCTGAGCTTTTAAATTATTTATTACATTGTATAATATAAAAGAAATGTCACTTATATTTGTTTGAAACGCATAAACAGTTTTAAATGTCACATATGTTTTTCTGAATGGTACAAACATTTTTGTGAAGTTGCGAACATTTTTTAACAGTACATACATATTGTTTAAATACTGCATTTTTAAATATAAATATTTTTATTTTAGGATGTTTAGAATACAAATAAAAGTATAAATGAAAAGAAGAAAGGAAAAAAAAATAAAACAAACGAGTGATCTAAAGGAAGCGAAGGAAGCAACTAAGTTTTGTGGGCCGGCCCATTTGCCACAGCATTGTAGGCGAGCTGGAGTTACAGCTCACAATAAGTGCTGTATAGACACGCCCTCCCCTCTCTGGCTCTTTTGTTTCTGCAAGAAGGCCTAAGGTCATATAATAAGTACCACAAGTCTTTACAAATACACTCTTCCAAAAAATAAATTACATCCAGTTTCTTAGAGGTGTCGGAATCTTGTTCCTCCTGCATCCATCAGGGATGTGTCGTGAACAAAAGCTCGATACCGCCTCTAGGAGCAACCTTGTTTAAACCCAGGAGCTTGTAGAAGCAACAACAGAAGTTGTCAAAGTAGTCTTGAAGATGTCGGTGGCCATGATCCGCGTAGCAAAGCGCTACTCCGGAGAAGAAGACATCAAAAAGAGCCTATAGATACTCCAAATACCACGAACGCTGATTGAATACAGAGGGATCTGTCGGAGACTGAAACCGATTGGATCCAAGAAGATCCATCGGAGACACACCCCCACACGTCCTCCACTGGAGCTAAGCGCATGATGCGACGATGATAGGACGAGGATGACATTATTCTTAAATTAGCTAGGGCAACACCATCGTCTCGCTGGCCCGACCAATACACATAGACTCCCCGCCAAATCGATGCACTAGAATACCGTCCACAAGTAGAACCTCACTGCTGCCGCTGGCACTGAGTGGGGTTTGCCCGATGGCGCACCTTGGCAACAGCAAGAGGAGAAGGAGGCGGCTGGAGATGATCTAGGTTTTTTGGCGGCGGCGGTTCTTGCGTCATGCACATGTCATCTCCTCCTTGGCTTCTTTTATAAACTGATTTCCAAATTATTTGGTTTGTAAGCTACCTTATCTTTGACTAATTTAGAAGACCTACAAAAATGAGAGGGGGGAGGGGTGCACAAATTAAAAACTTTTTGGAACCAAAGGAGCTTCTGTGTGCTAGAAAGAGGCAAGCAAAAATTCATGGGCAAATGACATTTAAAGAGCTCCAGGCAGGAAAAAAATTGACTCTCAAATTATAACCTTGAAAAAGACGTTTTGTTGACCTAATTTTTTTCTTGTCTAGAACTCCTGGAGTGTCATTTCACCACAAAACTTGCACCCCCCCTAGCACACTCGAGCTTCTTTGATGCAAAAAACGTTTCAATTTTTTTTAAAACTTGTCTGATATTTTTCATTTTTGAATTTACTCTTCATCTGATGTAGATGAGGGGTCATCTATCTATGGTTACCGAACAACATGCCCCTTTTAAACAATATGGGCATGGAAGAACCTTTGTAAAATGTCGGTGATTTCATGCCGAAGCAGTGAAGCACCCTGGCCGACGTTCACATGAAGATTTATTCTTAAAAAAAGAAAAGGGGGCATGAAGTTTGTGAGCATGAGCTCACATGCACCTTTTGTTACAGTAAAAATAGTGGAAATTAAAAAAAAACTGAAATTTGATGGCAACAAACATTAATGTGTGTTCCGCATGTGTGCAAATTTTTGTGATGAAATGACATTCAGGGAGATCTGGGCAAAAAAATCAATGCTCCAAAACTACTATTTTTAAAGCAGTTGGAGTGCCTCTTTTTCCGAGGCCTCCATGAATGTTATTCCTACGCAAAATTTTGCGCACGTGTACACACATCAATGTTTGTTTCAAAAAATTCAGATGTTTTGTTTTTTTAGCATTTTATCGGATTTCATTGCAGCAAAGGTGCATGTGACCTCGTGCTCACAAGAGCACTTTCGAATGGAAAGGCGTTTTTGTCTCCCACCCTTCCACTGACTCACTCCGCCGGCCGGGAGAGGCTATGTGGGCCATGCCCGGCCCGCGGCCTGCCCTAGGCCATCCCCCCCAGGCTGCGACGCCAGGCACACAGGCCGGCACAACATGACCTGTTTATTTTTTCTGATTTGATTTTTATTTTGTTAGAGCCCAATAGGCTGAACTAGGCCCAAACAGCCCAATAGGCTGAATAGTACGTGGGCCAGCGGGGCCGTGCCGGCCCATCAGGCTAGCTCTGTTCCACGTCGAAGCAGTGAAGCACGGTTCAAAAAAAAAGCAGTGAAGCACCCTTGCAGACCACCTTTCCACTGACTCTCACTCCGCCGTCTGCTCTTCCTCCGCCGCGGCGGCCAACTTCTTCGACACCGCCGGCGCCTCCCGAACCATTTCGACCACCCCGAAAGAAGCCCATGACACCTTCGGCTCCCTCCGACGCTGGTGCCGCTGCCGGGACTTTTTCATCGGCGCCCTGTGTCTTGGCCTGCCCTCAGCCGGCGCCGGCGCCGTCGCGAAGGCCGCTCCGGCGAGGTCCCCCTCCCCGCACCCTCTGATTCCTCCGGTGCTACATTTTTCAACATATAGGCTTGATCTGCAACATAGCTCCCCCCTCTCCCCGGCGCTACATTTCTCAGCGCCGTTCGTGCCCACCTGCCCATCGCACGGAAGGTGCTCGGTGGATTGCTTCTAAAGCGCAAAACTCATCCCAGTGTTTTCCACTACAAATACTATCACATTTTCACGCCCAACCTTTGCATTATTGTCAGCATTATTTGGTGTCCGGTTGATTTTGCATCATGCCAACAACACATTATGCCGGAGTAACTAGAAAATATTGGAGTTGTTGCTTGTTAGGCTCAGCGAGCTCAAATAGAGAGTTCTGTGTGTGGATTTGTGTTTCTGTTTTTAGGTGGTTGATTTCTTTTGCAGGGTTCGTAGCAAAATGTCCGAAACCGATACAACACTAGCTTAGGCATTATCCTTGGAAAGGAGCTGCATTGACTGCCTAACACATGTATTGCTATGTTTTTGATATAGTACTGTATCATAGCGCTGGCTGGAAATGCAGTTGTAGCTCTATATTTTTATGTTATTCTGATTAATATAGGACTTCCTAACCCCTGGACTGAACATGGAAGATGTTCGTAGACCTATATCATAAGATATTGTTTTTTGTTCCTCACTAATATTTTTGTTGTCATATGCGTCAATGAAGGTATCATGTCCCCACATGTTGGAATGGTTAGAAGGCCTCGGGGTGGATATGGAGAGATCGGACATGTCTTTCTCTGTGAGTACACAGCCGGACGGCAGCAGCAGAGGATGTGAGTGGGGCAATGGCAACAGTATCTCAAGCCTCTTGGCGCAAAAAACCAACATATTGAAAACAAGTTTTTGGCGCATGCTCCGTGAGATAGTCAAGTTCAAGAACGATGCTCTGACGTAAGCAGTCTAGCCCCTCAGTTCTCATGTGCATCATTATACTTCCACTCGTAGCTTGACATATATGTCTATTATATGCCTTGTGTTTATAACTTTATATATATGATGATGATTGACTCATTGGTTTAATATTTGGATTGAAGGTACCTGGAGTACCATGATCGTAACCCTGATCTGGACTGTAATGAAACAATGGGGCAGTTCATTCAGTCACATGGATATTCCCTATTATTCCAAGAGGCTTATCTTGTACTGCTTCAAATCTACTTGCTTGCTTATGCCCTTTTTTAGTGTATCCGGCAACCCTTCATTTTGGCAAAATCTCGCATCAGCATTTCTGTTTCCAATTTTTGATTACATTTTTTGAACGGTCATGTAAAACTGTAAAGCGACAATTTCAACTAAATATGGAAAATTTAGATGAAATATTCAAATTCTAACTTAAACCTGGGCTATTCCTTAATGGTTAGTACATTAAATTTCCTAACAGACCTTCAAAAAAACTTTCCCAACAACTTCTGTGCAGTGCAGGGGTCGGTAATTAAGACTGGTTATTATGCAGTTTTGAGTTGGTGACACAAAAATATTTATTTGGTGCAGATTCCAGTCTGTGGTGGCATGTGGTCATCTTCATCACATGGCGTTCTTAGCTTGTCCGCTTTCTTCGTGCTATCATTTTTCCGTAACCATGACCTTCTTCAGGTGCCTAGCTACTTTGTATACATGTTACATGCCCATTTCATTTGCATTCTTAATTCGTCTTTGTGCATTTGAAAGCTGATTAAGTCGCTGCACTCTCAGCTGTTTTGTTACCCTCAGTTGGCCACTGTCAAGGCTTGTTCGCAGTCCTTTGTAGACAAGGTAAGTATTTGCGACCCATATAGGCGACAACAAGCTCGCACATGGTCTCTATTTATTGCACTCTCTAGGCTTTAGCTGCAGCCTAATACATGGACTGAACAATGCAACTGCCGCAGGTAAAAGGAGAATTGGAGAGCATCGGCTGTCAAATTAAAACCAGCTGTCGGGTCAAATCTGTTTCAAGCCTTGATGGAGGTACATACATGCGCTGCCTGAAGTATATATACATTATTGATTCACTAACTGAAACAATCCTCTATCGTGTCACTGACAGCAGCTGGCTACAGAGTCTTGGAGAATGATGGTTCAGAGGAAACATACGACAGTGTCATCCTCGGTGTCCATGCACCCAATGCTCTCAAAGTATTAGGAGCTGAAGCTACACATCACGAACTGAGAATTCTAGGTGCCTGTCAGTATGTCCAAAGGTAAAGCCTGCCCAATGTTGCTAGATGAACACATAAATTAAGTTTGATCTGATCTACTGATTGTCTGATACGTTTATGTTGCAGAGATATATACCTCCACCGTGATAAAAATCTGATGCCCCAAAATTCGTCAGCATGGAGTGCCTGGAATTTCCTGGGGACAACTAGCATGGGTTTTTCTGTTACTTACTGGCTAAACCTTATTCAGGTAAATTATTTCGTTTCATATACAGGGTATGGTATAATTAATTAATTTTATTGATGGATTTTTTTTTTGACGAAAGGACCCTATCCTGGCTTTATTACGGCACTGAAACCATTTTGTACATTAGCATTCATGTCCTCAGGACTAGGCATACCTCTCCAACAAAATGAAAGAACCATAGGATAAAGACATTTCTGCATAGCAATGCAGCCATATTTTCATCACATTAGAGCACACTGTAGTGCAGGCTCACGGAATAACAGCAAATGGAAGCTTCAACCTAATATCTCTAGCAGTATGAATGGATTGCCTAATTACTCATTGCGGTCTTTTTTTTTGCACTCCCAGAAAATTGAATCTGTCAGGCCTTTCCTGGTGACACTCAACCCCCCTCGTGTTCCGGATCATGTAGTGCTTAAATGGTCTACAAGCCTTCCTGTTCCGTCTGTGGCTGCGGCGAAGGCTTATCTTCAGCTTGATCAGGTCCAGGGAAAGAGAGGAATATGGTTCTGTGGGGCATATCAAGGTAACCAGTCTCATGAACTTCAGTTCGTAGATAATTTGTTCATAATAACTTGCATGTAGTTCTAGGATAGACTTTTACTACATGAAAGTTCTGTGTGAAATGATCTAAAGAACATTAGGTCTCAAATTCTCTTCTGCCTTGGATTGCAGGTCATGGCTTTCATGAAGATGGATTGAAGGTATTTGCATGCACAACCTCTCCATTTTCCCTTTTTGATCTGTCTAGCATAATGAACATTCTGTTACGTGCTAAAATTGGCAAGGGTCTAACAAAGCTAAACATAACTAATCCTATCACAACCATAACTAACCACATCCTTGCTTACTAGTTGGCCTAAGGCCCAAGTTATTTCCAAGCTTCTCCTTTACTCATCTATGGGGGCTGTTTCCTGTTTACCCCATCCTGACATACGCTTTTAATTTCAATCACATAAAATTTAGAATGACTATTTCATGAAATAGATATTTGAGGTCTATTTGTGTTGTCACATATTGATCGATGCAGGCTGGGAAAGCAGCAGCTCAAGGTTTGCTTGGAAAGAAATTTCAGCTTCTGCGGAACCCAAAGCAGATGATTCCATCATGGACCGAGGCTGGGACGCGCCTTCTAGTTACAAGATTTTTCAACCAATTCATATCCATCGGCAACTTGATGTGAGTCCTTGTATGAGTTGCTGTACTACATGGTGTCTAATTATGAGTATTTTTCACCTTAATAGTTTTCGTGCAGATTGGTCGAAGAAGGAGGTAGTGTGTTGAGCTTTGGTAAAGTTTGTGACAAATGCCGTATAAAATCTGTCATGCGAGTTCATGACCCCTTGTTCTATTGGAAGGTTATCTTCTCTTCTCTTTTTCTGCCTACACATGCATTTTTTATTTTTTCTGATTGGTGATATGTCCATGCATGATTCTTTATTTCTTGTATACTCCAGTGCAATTGCTTTATCCAACCTTCACATTTGAACCACATGTGTTTTTCCTGGCTCTCTCTCGGCTTTCAGGTTGCAACAGAAGGAAACCTTGGCTTGGCAGAAGCCTATATTAACGGATGTTTCTCTTTTCTTGACAAGAGAGAAGGCCTTCTGAATCTTTTCCTGGTAAAACTATATCATAGTTCATGAGCTTATTGGTAGAGCTATTTCTTCTTCATTTCAGATCAAATCCATAATCTATTTCTGTGCAGATACTCATTGTTAACAGAGATGTGCGTAGGAGCTGCAGGAGTGCCAGAAAAGGGTTCTAAACCTTCCAATTGTCCACTAAATTCCAATGAATTGTTTGATAAAAATGAAGTACTCCCTCCGATCCATAATAAGTGTCATGGTATTAGTTCAAATTTGAACTGAAACCACGACACTTATTATGGATCGGAGGGAGTAGTACCTATGAATCTATGTGTTTGTGACTAATCAGGTATATTAAATTGTTTGGTTTCAGGGGTCGGTGGACACCCTTGCATGTAATAGCACGATTGGCACATTCTAAATACATTTTGCGTGAAGTCTCGAGGAAGAACACTGTGACACAAACTCGTCGAAACATCTCTCAGCACTATGATCTTGTCAGTACCCATGTCTCTTCTTTTTTTATTACATTCCATCAGGGTTCAAATAACTAGCTGCGTAGGTCAATTTGTAATACCAGAAGTATTAAAAATCATACTGAGATTGAGATTTTTATGTTCCAAACCTTATAAAAAAGATTTACTATCATTCATTCTTGCAATACGTCTATACATACCAAATAATACTAACAGTTTGTCTTTGTTCTCATATGTGTGCAGAGTAACGATTTTTTCTCGCTTTTTCTGGACAAATCGATGACTTACTCTTGTGCTGTTTTCAAGGTTTGTAAATCTTGTGATTTTGTTCTGCAACTTGTAAATTTTGTAGAGTAGTTTTATTAATTCACAGACTAAAATTAAATTAAATTGGTAGATGGAGAATGAAAGCTTAGAAGTAGCCCAGCAACGCAAGCTTAGCCTTCTAATCGACAAGGTAATACTTCCATATCTCCAGAACTTGTGTCATTAGATGGATTACCAATTAGACAATTCTGTGAACTTGATCTGGTGGTATTTCAACCTTGCAAAATACACATTCAACCAAAGGCTAAAGTCAAGAGGGGGCATCATGTTCTTGATATCGGTAGCGGCTGGGGAAGTTTAGCAATACAAGCGGTTAAGCAAACTGGCTGCAAATACACTGGAGTCACTTTGTCAGCGGAGCAGCATAAATACGCAGAGAGAAAAGTCAGAGAAGCTGGCTTAGAGGTTAGTTCTATGTTACCCCCACCTTTCTGCAACGGCTCCACTTTAATACTTTATTACTCCCTCCGTTCCTAAATGTAAGTCTTTGTAGAGATTGCACTGGAAGGACTACATACGGAGCAGAATGAATGAATCCACACTTAAAATGCATCTATATACATCCGTATATGTAGTTCATAGTGGAATCTCTACAAAGACTTATATTTAGGAACGGAGGAAGTAGTAATTACTGATCCACCATATGCATGTGTTCACTGAGGAAGTGTAGTGCGAGTATTTTAGCCTTTTTGTCCTCTAGACCTCCAGCCTTTCTTGTAATTGATGATATAAAGATGGGGAGAGTAAGGCTTCCGTACTCCCTTTAGCAACAACTTTCCATGACCAGTTCAGCTGATACTGCGGGGACAAACCACAATACAACAATGAGGGAGTATGGTTTCCTTTAAACACTTGGATCAAACTGAGGGTCAATGCCTACTCCACGTGCTGCGATGGTTTAGCCTGTTGTCCCATATCAGACCGTACATAGTTACATTCCTACAGTACGCACACATTTACCTTGGAAGAAGTAGCTTGATCTTGCTTGCTGGTGGCCGTAGTCGAGGAAGAATGCCCTTGCAGCGCTTGCTTTGTGCGTCCATGCGTACCACCAAGTCGTTAAGATTTGGGGCTGCCCTTTGCGGTCCACCCCGATCCCATCTTCCACCATTGGCATGGTCCTCACCGCATCCAAGCTTGTCATGACCACCACACTCTTCAGGACAATGCCATTCATTTCCCAAAACCCCACCTCCATATCTCCCTTGACCTCTCCCCACCATCCCCTTCACAGCAACAGGGCAATGCCATTCATTTGCCAAAATCCCCTCCATATCTCCCTTGACCTCTTACCATATTTCTCTAACTATTTCGATTAGACGGAGTCAGGTTTACTATTTTTTTGCTTCCAAATATCTTCCGCAAAAGAGAAATATAATTCGAGAATGGCACATGGAAATAATAGATACTTACAGTAAAAATCATGGAAATAGGCATGCTGTCGTAAAGAACCAAGGATCCAAGCATGTTAGTGCTTTGGAAGCTTTTCTCATTGTTATTTTGTTTTTATGAGATTTTCTAGCACACTCTTTTTTCTAGTTAGCTGCTATGTAATTTTAACACATTATAATTGATAGAAATGCATAGAGAATTAGTATTGTTTTGCCCCCAGCTTACTTTGGGAGGGTGAAATCCTAGTTAACAATTATACTGTCTATTGTTATTAACTTTTATATAGGAGAACATAAGTTTTATGCTGTGCGACTACCGTCAAATACCACCTTGCAAGTATGATGCAATCATAAGCTGGTAAGTATTACTACATTACAGATGTGCACCATATCTTGGACAATGTCCATACATGTGGTTATACTTACCTATTCGTCTGTAAATCAGCGGTATGATCGAACATGTTGGCCATGAATACATGGACGAATTTTTTGCCTGCTGCGAGTCTTACTTGGCTGAAGATGGCATATTGGTTCTCCAGGTTAGTGCATGACAAATATCATTGCCAACAAATGTATTTCCAAACAGCCTTACGGACGGCTTCCACTATCACTACAAACAACAACTTAGTATATGCTTATTTGCGGTGCACAAGAACGAGGATTAGGCCTTATTCTTTTGGATTGTCAGAAAAACCCAATGAAACATACTCCTTCCTATCCAAGCAAGACCTTAGATTTACAAGATCATGAACTAACCATTATCTGCAAATACATACATGTGCATTATTTAGTTCATCTCAGCTCCAGACGAACGGTACGAACAATACAGAAGAAGGACGGACTTCATAAAAGAATACATATTTCCTGGCGGTTGCCTTCCTTCTTTGGGCCGTGTAGTGTCTGCCATGACCACATCATCAAGGTTCTGGTAAGTTCTACATCAATTGATCGATGCTTGATTGGTTACTTCATGGCCATGGATGGATCTCCACTGATTAAACCCTCCCTGTTCTTGTTGCGCACTGAGTGTAGCATAGAGCATGTGGAGAATATTGGGCCTCATTACTACACAACTCTGATGCACTGGAGGGACAACTTCATGACCAACAAAGAGTAAGTATCACTTGCCATTCACTATAGAAGAATACCGTCCAGTTAATTAGGAATAACTTGGCGAAAGCGAGACTAGCGCATATATCATATGTTCATTACGCAAGTAAATTTGTTATGACGATTATATACACATATTCATACTTGACAGTTGGTTGCTCAGTTAGTATTAATTTCTTATTGCTTTCTTTTTCTTGCAGTCAAGTTTTAGCCCTGGGCTTTGATGAGAAGTTCATCCGTATATGGGAGTTCTACCTCATATACTCTGCAGCTGGTTTCAAGTCACGAGCAGTTGGAGATTACCAGGTACGTACATATGTATGTATGCTCACTGTGTATATACATTTACATATGTAGTTTCCAGACAAATGGAAGTCATATACTCCCTCTGGCCTTTAAAAGATGACATTGTGGGAAATTAGCGGGGTCTCCAAAATGCAGCGACCATTAATTTTCACTGCAGTAAATCATAAAATTTAATAAAGATTGTCAAATGATGAAAGTGTTTTCTTGAGAAATACCTAAACATGTGGTTTTCACATATCAAATCAGAACATTTTAATTATATCTGAATCTTCACCTTTTCGTGATGCCTGGCTGACATATATATATATACTGCATGCAGGTTGTTTTCTCTCGCCCAGGCAACCGTCGGCTAGCCCAGCCTTGATGGCTGAAGACAGCGTATCCTTCTCCGT
This sequence comes from Aegilops speltoides, assembly GCA_021437245.1. Classification (NCBI taxonomy): domain Eukaryota; kingdom Viridiplantae; phylum Streptophyta; class Magnoliopsida; order Poales; family Poaceae; genus Aegilops; species Aegilops speltoides. Next base: position 132,876 of record JAHHZJ010000650.1, on the reverse strand, counting down.
TCAGCTGTGTCGAACTGCTACTTCTCTTACGACCTTTCAAAGTCAGCCCTGGAATGGCTTGTTCGTACGAGCCGCCTGATCTGGTGGTTTGGTGATCTGCAATCATTAGTTTTTCATGGCAGTGTATTGTTATCTATCGATCATTAGTTTTCCGTGGCAGTGTATTGTTATCTATCACTAATGTAAGTGTTACATTAGATTGGTTACTGGAATTTGAGAATTGTATGGAAGGAACTGATTTGTTGTTTTGATGTCTATCTGAAAGAGTGAATGCCCTTGTTTGTAGTCTTTGATTGATTCCGTGTTTGACAATTTTTTTTAGTGTTGGTTGCCACTGACTGCGAAGAGCGTTGTTATACTAACCATCTTCATTTGCACTCTTTGTCCGGTTTAAATTATTGAAGCCAAGATCGACCAAGAGTGCAAATGAATTTTTCACACCATACAACAACACTGTCGGTTTGGGTTGCTCGTTCGAGCCTACTGAAGCTTTAAAACCATCCAGGCTCCTCCGCAAACCCCTATCCGCACAATTCTGCTCGTGACCCACGCATCAACCGGCCATGATGGGCAAGAAGTCCAATGCCGAGAAGTGGTCGCCAAGCTCCGGATCCAGTTGGCGCCGCCGCCCAAGGTCCCTGGTGGCCTCGCCGTCCATAGCTTCACTCCATGTCGTCATGCCGGTTCCCCTGCGGCCAGGCCAAGTGTCGCTCTTGGAGGAGTGGATGCTGGAGGCTGCCCCACATCACCGAGGAGAAGGAGGATCGCCGTTATGCGCTAGAGGCCCACCTTCGATGAGTACCGGATTGAAATCCCAAAACACGCTCCATTGTGTGGGATATCCAATGCAGCCACATGCAGATGCCGTATGAGAATGAGGAGAGACTTCGCCGACGCAACTCATATTCGCCAACACGTGCTCTAGACCGGCCTACAACGGCTCAGACGGTAGTGCAGACGGCCACTAAGGTGTTGGTGGCCTCGGAGGCCACCCCTACGAGGTCACTGTGTGGCTAGTTAGGATTAGATTAAATTTATGTTGAGCTTATTTAACTTTCGTCCATTTGGTTCTAATATATCACAATGTGGTTAAATTCCGTCCATTTCACTTTAATTTCGTCCATGTTTGTGGGCGGTCCGTTTTTAAATGACCTTGACATTTGACGACTCCAATTGAATTGCCGGCGCCCACCCGCTGTCTACGGACACATCCATACATGTCCATGGACATTTGGTGATGTCCATTTGATGGTCCATGTTGGAGTCGCCCTAAGTGCATCTCTAATCGAATCCCCAAACTTAAACCCCAGAAACCAGCCCCAGAACTTAAATCCCCCAATTGACAGGATATTGGGTGGCTGGTTTCTAGTCCCTAAACATGAAAGCTAAAAGAGAATCTGAACTGCAATTCTTATGTGTCGCGCATCCGTATTAACATTCCACTAGATCATTAACATAAAATTCATAACTAACTTCGCTATTGTACTAACAGAAGCTCCCTACTCAACCTGAACTAAGCATTAAACAACATAGTTCAAAAACATATCAATCTGCATCTTCTTGCAAGTCCTGGTTTTATGGAAGTCTTGCCAAAATTCGGCTCACGCCTAACTCAAATGATAGCTGCTCCGAGCTACGACAATCAAAGGGCTTTCACCCGGCCAAAATGTTTACATAGCTCTTTTTGCGCGTCCATCAATTGCAACACTGCTAATGTTATTTGACAGGCTTGGGCACCCCTCAAGTGTAACCTTTTGACATGCATGGTTGGTCGCTTGATAGAGAATTTGGACTGCACACTGACTTGCCAAGCGAAGCCTACCCCATAATGCATCATGTTCCTTCTGAAACTCTTCACAAGAAAATGCTCATCACCTTTTCATGGCTTGTCGGGTCATTAGTATCATTTGGAGCTCCACTTTGCATTTGGCGATGCTTCATGAGGTTGTACCTTCCAGTGACACCTCACTTAGGAACTACTGGCAGGATGCTAGAAACAGAGGGCATTGGGAACAAGACATTGAAAACCTTGGTCATGCTCTTTACCTAGAAGGAGCATATGGAAAGAGAGGAATCATAGGGTGTTTGACGATGCTTTGTACTCCCCACCAGAGAGTAATCAACCTGATTAAGAAGGAAGTTAGACAGTGCACTAGTACAGAACCGGGCTATGGCACCGGTTCGTAAGGGCCTTTAGTGCCGGTTCTGTAACACGTTCTCGGACAAAGTGATAGTCTACCTCAATGTGTTTCGTCCGAGCATGAAACACCGGATTAGATGAAAGATAGGTAGCACTGATGTTGTCACACCAAAGCACTGGAGAATGAGCAGGAGAGACTCTCAATTCTCTCAACAAGGACTGAACCCATATGATCTCAGCAGTCGCATCAGCAACTGCTTTGTACTCAGCTTCAGTACTGCTGCGAGACACCGTAGCCTGCTTGCGAGCATTCCAGGCGATCAAGTTAGGACCAAGAAACACTGCATTCCCCCCGTGGATCGCCTGCCATCAGGACTCCCAGCCCAATCTGCGTCTAAAAAGGCTGAGATCTCATAAGACGGTGCAGGCTGGAGAAGCAAACCATAAGAGGCAGTGAGGCAAATATAGCGCAGAATATGCTTCACAACTGACCAATGAGATGTCCTGGGTGCATGGAGATACTGACAGACACGGTTGACTGCATAAGAGACATCTGGTCTGGTGATAGTAAGATACTGCAGACCACCAACGAGACTACGATACTCAGTAGCATCATCAGGTGAAAGAAGGTCTCCATCAAGGGCAGACAATCGATCAGTAGCAGACATCGGAGTGATCGCATGTTTACACTTGAGCATGCCAGCACGACGCAACAAGTCCAGAGAATACTTCTTCAGAGTAAGAGTCAACCCAGCAGAAGACCGTGAAACCTCCAGACCATGGAAGAAGTGCGGAGCACCTAAATCCTTAACAGCAAAATCCCCACTCAAAGCAGCCACAAGACGATCCGCAGCAGCATCAGAGGAACTAATGAGGATGATATCATCAACATAAACCAGGAGATACATCGTAACCTCATGACGCTGAAGAAGGAACAGGGACGTGTCAGCAGTGGAGGGAAGAAAACCAAGAGCCCGAAGAACAGAGCCGAGGCGTGCATGCCACACACGGGGAGCTTGTTTAAGTCCATATAGCGCCTTAACAAGACGATAGAGATGATGAGGACGTCCAGGATCCACAAAACCCGGCGGCTGGCGCATATAAACCTTTTCCTCCAAGACTCCATGCAGAAAGCATTCTGCACATCAAGCTCACGAAGAAACCATCCTCGGGTAACAGCCAAAGATAGAAGCAAGCGAATGGTAGTGGGCTTGATAACAGGACTGAAAGTGTCTTCATAATCAAGACCATACCTCTGTTTGAAACCCTTGGCAACGAGCCGTGCCTTGTAGCGCTCAATAGAACCATCACCATGTCTCTTGACTTTAAAAACCCACTTGGAATCAATAATGTTAACACCAGACTATGGGGGAACAAGGTGCCAAGTGTCATTCTGAAGTAGAGCCTGAAACTTCTGTTCCATCGCGGCACACAAATGAGGAACACCCAGTGCAGCCTGAAAATGGTGAGGCTCAGCAGTGGGATCCGCAGCAATATGAGCCATGCAAGCAGCGAGCCACGCGATAGTCCCGTCAGTGCGTTGCTTTGGCTGGAAAACACCGTTCTGACTGCATATGCGAGGATGAAGAACAGCAGCAGCCGGTTGTGCTGGTGAGGCCGAGCTCAGCACAGGCGACGGCATCAGAGGCGAGGCGGCCTGCGAGCCAGTGCCAGAGCATCCTGGCACCGGGGAGGCAGGCGGTGTTGGGCCAGGCGAGACAAACCCATCTGGCGCAGGCGAGCCAGCTGCTGGGCCGGGCGAGGTGGCAGACGGCCCAACCACCAGGCCGGGCGAGAGCGACGCCCGCGGGGCGGATACCACCGAGTCGGGCGAGGGCGTCGCCCGCGGGGCGGCTTCCACGGAGCCGGGTGAGGGCGGCACCCGCGGGACGGCGGCGCCCATTATGCATGCCCCATGCAAAGGATCCACGTCCCGATCCGGAGCATCGTCCGGCACCTATTCATCAAGTAGCTCAAGTCGAGCACCATGTCCAATACCTGCAGCATGATTAGGAAGCAACACAGAGCATTTGCAACATCCACAAATTGGTCGGCGAAGATATGGTAGAGTGGACAGGTGGCATAGGAGTTTCAGAGTTGGTCGGAAGTGCATGAAACGGGAACACATTCTCATCAAAAACAATGTCACGAGAGATCTAGACGCGATTGATGGGAACGTGCAGGCATTTGTACCCTTTGTGAAGGGAACTATACCCAAGAAAAACACACTTTTTAGACCGAAACTCTAACTTACATTTGTTGTATGGACGCAAATGGGGCCAACATGCACACCCAAACACTTTGAGAAAAGTGTAATATGGGATTTCATTGAGCAAGAGTTCAAGAGGAGTTTTCATATTCAGAAGTCGTGAGGGTAGCCTGTTTATCAAGAAACAAGTGGTGGAGAAAGCATCACTTCAAAACCGAAATGGAACGGAGGCATGAGCTAGCAAAGTAAGGCCAGTTTCTACAAGATGACGATGCTTACGTTCAGCGGTTCCATTCTGCTGATGTGTATGAGTACAAGACACACGGTGCGAAATCCCAAGCTTGTTAAAAAACGTGTTGAGGTTGTGATATTCACCCCCCAGTCGGATTGAACATGAATAATTTTCTGCTTAAGGAGACGCTCAACATGTGCTTGAAACTGGATAAAGCCATCGAACACATCAGATTTTTGCTTAATAAGATAAAGCCAAGTAAACCGACTATAAGCATCAATGAAACTGACATAATAATTATGGCCACTAACGGACGTTTGGGCATGACCCCATACATCAGAAAACACAAGCTCAAGAGGATGTTTCACAACATGGCTAGACTCTGAAAACGGAAGTTGGTGACTCTTGCCCTGCTGACAGGCATCACAAATTGTTTCAGCAGTTTTATTGGACACAACTGGTAGTTCATGACGATGTAGCACATGCCGAACTATAGGAGCAGCAGGGTGACCAATGCGTGCATGCCAATGTGTAGGTGACACACGAACACCGCTGAATGCCTGAGGAGAAGATTGCATAGGAGATGTGGGCAGCGCATCAAGTGCATATAAACCATGGCGAAGACGGCCACTAAGCAGAACGACCCTCGTGTCCCGATCCTTGATAAAGAAACGAAAAGAGTGAAACTCAGCAATGACATTATTATCACGAGTAAGGTGAGGAACAGACAACAAACTACGTGTAGCAATGGAAACTCAAAGAACATTAGAAAGATGCAGTTTTCGAAAGTTGTGTGCAAGAAGTGAGGCCTGACCAACATGGGAGATGTGCATACCTGCTCCATTGGTGGTGTGCACCTGATCATGACCGCGATACGGTTCCTGAGTGGAGAGCTTGGCCATCTCGTTGGTGAGGTGGTTCATGGCGCCCGTGTCCATGTACCATGTAGGGTCAATGGAGTAGGACGGAGTGCGCCCATGGTCATGACTTGTCACCGCAGCAGCCTGTTTTTCATTCCCTTTGCCATTATTGCCCAGGCCGAGGAAATATTGCTTGTAGAGTCGATGACACCGGGAGGCGATGTGGCGCTCAATGCCACACAGCTGACAGGCCTGCTGAGCGCCGCAGCAGGGACAACAAGCCACCGGCCTGGCACGGCCAGTGATGGACGGCGGGGCGGCACAGGCCTGCGGGGATGAGGCCACCGGCTTCCCACCAGGCGGCGGCGGCTTCTGTGGCTTACCACGGGATGCGGCGTTGGCAGAGATGAAGCTCAGAGAGGCACGACGCGCTTTGATGCGCTGCTCACAACCAAGAAGACGCGCATATAGCTCTCGTGGCGGAAGTGGCGCCTCACGACCATGAATATTCTCGATGAGATTGTCATAATCATCATCAAGACCGTTGAGCACGTGGGTGCTGAATTCCTCATCTCCAAGCGGCTGACCGATCGAGGCCAAGGTGTCGGCGAGACCAGACATCTTGGTGAAGTACTCAGTGATGGAGAGACTGCTGAGTTTAGTCTCCCCCAACTCGGTGCGTATAGCATGAGCACGCGCCGTAGATTGGGACACTACTAGGAAAAGGGCTATAGATAGGATTGATTCTAATGGCGCACCGTGGAGGCAGTGCGCCACTACTATATACTAATGGTGCACCTGTTCCTGATACGCCATTAGAGTGGAATACACTAATGGCGCACCGTGGACAGGGTGCGCCATTAGTATGAATTTTTTTCCATTTTCCCATACATACTAATGGCGCATGAGGTCTACAATGCGCCATTACTATATATAACTTTTAATGGCGCACTGTGGATAGGGTGCGCCTCTAGTATGAATTTTTTTTCCATTTTCCCATACATACTAATGGCGCATGACATCTACAATGCGCCATTACTATATATAACTTCTAATGGCGCACTGTGCAAAGGCGCCATTACTCAGTAAATTTTGTTTTATTCTTTTTTTTGCAAAACTACTAATGGCGCACCCTCTGCTGATCGCCATTAGTAACTCAAACTTACTAATGGCGCATCACCGACGGTGCGCCATTAGTAACCTGGGACCAACAAGATATTTTGGACAGCCCACACCTACCCACTCACTTTCCCCACTTCATTCCATCCACCTCCTTCTCCAAGATTTCGCCATCTCCTCCTCCTCACCTCATTTCCACCATAGATTCAACAAAATTAAGTGGTGAAATTACCTTTTTTGATAGGTAAGTAAGGAAAGCTATCTTCATGATATAGATCTACTTTTTTTCTCCCTAGCTCGCTCCAACAATGTGCACATGCACTTTTGTGGCCTAGCTAGATCTATGTATGTTTGTGGTGTTGCAAGTGTTTGTGGTGTTGCATATATGTTTGTGTTTGAAGGTACCGTATTTGAAATATCGATAGTTGCCAATATTTTGCCGGAATGTTTTGATTCATTTCCGTTTCGGCGAGAATTTTGGCACTATGCATTCTTTTTGGTCCTATTTTTAGGGAAGGTCATGCCAAAAATTTTCTTGGTTCTAACATATCGTTTTGCTCTACCCCGCAGGCGACCATGGTCCGCATGATGACTGAAGGCATCGTGAATAGGTTTTTGAGCTCCGCGAAGGCCGAGATGCTTCAAAAGAATGAGACGGAGATAAGATGTCCATGTCGAAGATGCAAGCTGAAGAGCCTTATTGCGGACCCGATTCCGGCAGGTGCGGGACCACCTGCTCTTGCGTGGTTTTATGGATGGCTATCGGTGGCAAGGTGATGAAGATGACTATCAAGTCGCCCATGGCGGGGCGGGCAAGAAATGAGGAAGGGCAACAAGACAAGTACCACCGTGGCGGGGCGGCGAGAAGACGAAGAATCTCCAAGACATGATCACGACGGTGATGTTGTACACGATCATCATGTAGAAGATGTCGACATGATGATGAGGAAGATCAAGACGAAGGGCATGATCATGAAGATGAAGATGCCGGAGCAGACGACGATGGAGGCTGGGTGCAGGACCCTCATATTCAAGAGCTGCTTCTCAAGCGGACGGATAACGCAAGAGCCGCCGCCGAGAGAAAGCTAAGCTGGATCAACTGGAGATAGACGCGGTTACTCCATTGTATGAAGGATGCAGGCCCGAGGATACCGCTTTGAAAGTAACGCTCATGGCTCGAGATGAAGGTAAAACACAAAATGACCGACGATGCTTCGACGAGAACATGTCATTCGCACGAACGTCTTCCCAAGGGGAACAAGTGCCCGACCAGTTCGAGGAGGCGAAGAAAATCGTGTGTCCTCTGGATTTACCGCACGTGAAATACCATGTGTGCATGAACAATTGCATCATTTATCGGGACGAGCACGCGGAGTCTACCATATGTCCGGTGTGCAGCGTCACTCGATACAAGAAGAGGAAGAAAGCTCCTCGAAAATCGGTGTGGTACTTTCCAATCACTCCTCGTCTGCAGCGGTATTTCGTGGACCCTAAGGTAGCAAAGCTCCTGCGTTGGCACGCGGATAGGGAGGAGAAGAAGCGAGAAGATGACGCAAATGATCCGGAGATAGATAAAAAAGACAAGATGCTGAGTCACCCTAAGGATGCGAGCGATGGCAAGCGTTGAACTTCAAGACCTGAATTTGGGAAGGATCCAAGGAACATCGTCTTTGGGCGCGAGCACCGATGGAGTCAATCCGCTTGGCAGCCGAGAAGCACACATAGCACCTGGCCTGTGTTTGTGTGGATGTACAACCTTCCCCGGTTGTGCATGAAGAGGAAGTACATTCACATGAGTATGCTAATTGAAGGGCCGGAACAACCAGGAACGACATCAATCAGATCTGGGGCTGCTTTGAAGGAGGAGCTAGACACGCTGTGGAAAACGCCACCAATACGTGGGGCGCCGCAGAAAGAATATTTCCCTATGAGAGCCGCCTTTGCACGACGACGGTGCACGACTATCTCGATTACGGATATCTCGCGGGCAGGTAGTCCACGGATTTTCCGGATGCGTAAGGTGCATGGATGACACAACGTATCGCCAGCTAGATAGAGATCACGGGTCTTTGAAAACCGTGTTCATGGGACATCGAAGGTGGCTTCGCGATGATGACCCGTGGAGGAAACGCAAGGATCTGTTCGATGGTGAAACCGAACCCAAAACGCCTGTACGAGGAGCGGCGAGGAAATAGACAAGCTGTTGAAAAATTGGAAAGACCGCCCACCGCCGAAAGATGCGAAGGCGCCAGAGCAGCTGCTGAAGGTATGGAAAACGAGGTCTGCTTTTACGGGACTTGCCGTCTCGAAGATCCACCGTGTGCCTCACAGCCTTGATGTCATGCATATCACGAAGAACGTGTGCGAGAGTCTGCTTGGTACCCTGCTCAACATGCCGAGAGGACCAAAGATGGGCGAAAGCAAGGCGACTTGAAATCAATGGGCATCGTGCAGAGCTTCACGCTAATGATGATGATGATGATGATGATGAGGCGAAGCAGACACGGAAAGTCGTCGCAAAGGCAAAAGGCCAAGAAGACCGAAAATGACTACCCTCCTGCGTGCTTCACTCTAAGTCGAGGAGATCGAGCAGTTTTTCACCGCCTCCTAGGAGTAAAACTTCCTTCTGGTTACGCTGGGAATATAAGCAGATACCTAGACCCAGTGAAGCGAAGTTCAGCGGGATGAAGTCTCACGATATCACGCGTCTTGATGACGCAGATACTTCCAGCTTGCAATCCGTGGGATCATGGACGCGCACGTCCGTGAAACACTATTTGGCCTCAATGCAACTTTTTCGACGCCATCTCTCGGAAGTCAATTGGCGTGAGGCAACTCGAAGGCTACAGAAGAGATCGTGGTGATACTATGCGAGCTTGAGATGTACTTCCGCCCGCATTCTTGACGTTATGGTGCATCTGCTGGTCCATATAGTGGAGGATATCATCCAACTCGGGCCGACGTTCTGCACAAAGATGATGCCGCTCGAAAGGATGAATGGTGTCATCAAAGGATACATTCGCAACATGTCACGTCCAGAGGGAAGCATAGCCAGGGGCTTTCTGACCGAAGAGTGCATCTCCTACTGCACGAATTATCTAGGCATCGAGAACCCCGTTGGTCTGCCCGTCAACAGGCACCTCGGCAGGCTCGCTGGATGGGGTCACCATGAGGGTCGCCGTGAAATGCATGTCGACTTCGAGGGTCGACTCGCCGACTTTGAAAGAGCAAACCTAGTCGCGCTACAACACATAGACGTGGTCGATCCTTGGGTGGTAGAGCACAAAACCTTTATTAAGAAGACGTACAATGACCGAGGCCAACAGAGGACGGACGGAGATATACTCAAAGAGCACAACTCATGTTTCACACGTTGGTTCAAGCAGAAGCTTCTGTCGTACCCTTTACGTGAGGATTCTTCCGCGGAAGAACAACTCATATTAGCCTTGTCACAGGGCGCCGAGCACAACCTGATGACCTATGAGGCGTACGATATCAACGGCTACACATTCTACACCGAGGACAAGGACATGAAGAGCGATGGTTATCAGAACTCCGGGGTAACGATGGAATCCTACACCGGTAACGACAAGGACAGATACTACGGAAGGATCGAGGAGATCTGGGAGCTGAGCTATCTTTGGAGAAGGTCCCGATGTTCCGTGTCGATGGACCAAAACGCTATAAAAGAATACCGTATTTCACCACCATGGTTATACCCAAAGCCAAATCCAAGACCACGGGCGCAAACGTCACAGCGAAAAATGAGCCATGGGTACTGGCTTCCCAAGTGGACCAATGCTTCTTCATTACCGACCCGCCAAAGCCCAATCGTGTTGTCGTGAGGAGAGGCAAAAGGAAGATCATCGGAATGGATGGAGTAGCCAATGAGCAAGACTTCGACAACTACGGCGACCAAGATCGAACATGACGATTTACGATGAAGTAGCAGCACACACCACAAGAAGAAGCAGGACCACCCTACCTAAAGGACGTCCGCTCCACGAAGAACTCCGCTTGCGAAAAAGAAGGGCAAGAAGATTGTGAACAGATAGCTAGCTAAGACCGATTGTATTTAAATCGTAGTCTTCATTTCTCGATTGCATTTCATGGGCACTTTTTGATATCATGAATATTTTTAAATTTCATGGGCACTTTTTGAATTCATGAGGACACTTGATCTCGATTCCCCCCATCTCGATCTCGATCCTCCATCTCGATCGCCTCAAGACCTCCCGCTAGCTCCACCCATCGCAACCTCCCGCTCCACCACTGAGCACCGCCCGCCCCCCACCCGACTTTTGAACATATTTTTAATTTTTTTACTATTTTTATAAAAATATTACATCATTATAATTTAAACAAGTTTGAACATATTTAAACACAAATAAATATAAAAACAACATTTAAAATGCATAAAAATATTACTGTTATGATTTAAACAAGTTTGAACATATTTAAACACAAATAAATATAAAAACACCATTTAAAATGCATAAAAAATATTGGGGATCACAGGAATCGAACCCAGACCTCCCGTGTGTGTGTGCGTCTTGACCAGTCGGGCTAGTGGGTGGGTTCTGTTGTAGATAGGGTTGGGCTGTAGATATGGCTACTAGGCTAGGTTAAAACAAAATTCTAATGGCGCCGAGGGTGGTGCGCCATTAGAATAGTTGTACTTATAGCGCACCGCTGTGTCGTGCGCCATTAGAAAGCTTCCTCCCTCCACCCATTCCCCTCGGCCTCTCTCCTCCTCGCCAGATCCCCACTCGACCTAACCGACGCCGCCCTCCTCGACCCCCACGGACTCCACCCCACGCCCCCAGCGCCCCGCTTCCCCCCTGCCGGACTCCACCCGCCGCCCCGCACCCCCCCGCCCCACCCCATCATCGACCTCATCCATTCAGCTTCAAATCGAGCAGAGCCGCACTGCGCTTCGCCATCGAACGCATCTCCGTCGCGTACATCACCGGCGTCCGACGTCGTTTTCCGCGGCTCCGGTCCACCTCCGGCCTCCTCGTCGCCTCCGTTGGAACCGTTGTGAGCCCATCTTCCTAATCCCCACCTTTTCCTATTCGATTCATTGCCGTAGTCGCCGTCCCGAGCTCCCGCGTACGTGCGTGCTTGCTGCCGCTGCTCGCTGTCTCTGCTGCTGCCCTGTACTGGTTGTTGCCGCGGCTCCTCACACTGCTATTGCTCTTGCGCTGCTGCTGTCGCTTGTTGCTGCGCCGCTTGCCGATGTGCTTGATCTCTTGCATTCTCGCTGCTGGCTGTGCTCGCTGCTGCTTTGTCTGCCGCCGCAGCCTCAAGACCCGCGCCGCCGCCAGCCCTGCGTGCACCCCCCAGGCCAGCGCCAAGACGCTGCCCACCCCCACGCCCACATGTGCCCGCGCCCTCCCACAGCAGCGCCAAGGCCACTGGTAGTGGCCGATCGCCGTGGCTATGGCTCGTGCCTCCCGTCTTTGTCGCGTGTGTGCAATCGTTGCTTGTATACAACATTCTCGAGCTTCCTATGTGAAGTATCACCTGGTCTTTGCTATATCCAAAGTGATTTAGTAGCCATCCAATAAGGACTAAGGAGTGTGATCTGCTTCCTATGTGATTTTGATTTTGGTTGTATTTTTCTGCTCTAGTGCATTATAAAAATATGTCCTGACTCATTTAATTTGTTGTCGAGATGGCAAGATGACATGAAGCACTAAGTAAATTATTTATGCATTAGGAAATAAGAAATTGGAAGTCTTGAAAGTGGCTTGAGACAATTTCATAGCTGGTGCATCCTTCTAGTTCTATGTAACCACCGAACTATCTTTGGGCGTGATGTCTTTGTATGTATAGTTGTTGGCGTAATGTTGAAGGAACACGTAATTTATATAAATCTATAGAACATGTTTCTTTCTCTTTTATTTGCTGCAGTGATTTTCAGATCTTAAAATTAGTTAGATCGATGGATAGATCTAGTGAGTACTGCATTTCAGCTTAACTGTTATGGACAATTGTCAATTTTCTCGTAATGATGATGGAACATTATAAAGCATTAATTGTACTCCGGTGTATATGAAGGATGATGATCATCTTGCTAGTTTGCTGGGTTTTGTCTCCGACCATTGTGTCGTGATGAATTTGCAGTACCCGAGAGGCCCTTGAGTTTGCGGAATGTCGATTAACTTCCGTTTGACAAATTGGTATTCCATATGTCCTATTTTCAGCAAAGGTCATGCTGAAATTTTCCGTGAATTCTAGCATGACTTTGCTAAAAATAGGACATATGGGGTACTTGCGACTAATGCATGGGCCGGGCTATCTTAGTACTTAGTTAAGTAGGATCAACTACCCTGCCATTCTTGCTGCATTAAATCATAGGTGGCAATAGAGCCAAGTGATTAGGCCCAACTTAGAATTATCCTTAGCATCGATAACCCTAGATGATAAACCCAACATAGGTGGCAATAGAGCCAAGTGATTAGGCCCAACCTAGGGTGCCTCGGCATCGATAAACCCTAAATGATGAAAACTTAACTTGGCTGCCCCGGATGCCTCGGTGTCGATGAGAACCTAAATGATGAAAGCTTAGGCTTTTAGGGTGCCTCGGTGTCGACAAACCCTAAATCATGAGACCATGATCTTGTTCCTTGACAATAACCATCTTTTTGACCAAACTTTTTTCCTATTTAGAGAGAAACATGGCCCACAACGATGAGGCCGGTGGTTCGGGCGGCAAGCAATTCTGGGAGCTGTCCCAAGAGTTGGAGGAACAACAACCTCACCGCTATGATGACGCCGCGGAAGACACCGATCCTGATTACACAACCCCTAGTGGCGTCGGGGATGACACCACTGATGGTGCCGCCGAGGATGCCACCACTGATGATGGCGGCGCACACACAGATGGTGGCGGCGCACACACAGATGGCAGCCAACCGAAGAAGCAAAGGAAGGACCGACGCTCGAATGCGCTCCGCACCGTCAAGGAGGAATTCACTCAAGTGGACTCCGACGGGAATCCAACGGAGCCCAAACATATAGTCAAGGGGTACGCGGTTCAGCTCGGGTGCATTCTCCGGAACACCGTCTCGATCAACACCGAGAACCTTAGGCATAAGGACCGAGGAATTTGCGCAGCCTCCTCTTCACGGCTGCACGAACGATACAAGTTCCCGCCGAATTTGAAAACACACGCCTCGTGGAATAGAGTGAACAATGCCGCCCTCACGAAGATGAGCACGCCCTGTCTACTTGGAGAAGCGCGTGAAGAGAATGATTGATAAAGGTGATAGTTATGACAAGATCAAGGCGAAATATCATTTGATGAGCGAAGATGAGTACAAGGAGTTCAAGATCAAGTGCCGAGCCCCGCAAGCTCGAATCAAGTCGATGGGGAAAGAAATGCGGAGTTGAACTTAGGGAACACAAACTCGGTCCCGCGGTTATAGAGTGGCGGAGCCTATATGGGACAAGGAGGACGCGAGCGTGCCGAGCAAGGCCTACCGCCCGCTTCGAGAAATATAGCGGTGACAAGCGCACCAGAACTATGTCGGGGCCGGTACAAGGAGGACCCGATAACAAAGGAGCTTACCACGGATCCAAGACCAGGCGCTTGAGCTTGTTCTCGTAAGGAATACACCCCGTAATTAGCTCCATATGGTTGCACTCTAATTAATCACCACTATTTCTAAATGGCTCATGTTCCTTTCGCAGACAATGAAAGCGAGAGCTGGGTCGTCTAAGAGCTCCCCTTCGACACCCCTTTAAATAGGGCGTTGAACGTAATGAAAAAGAAGGATAAGCTCGATAAGCCGACGTCACCGGTCGTGTGGCGGCAAAGGCTTGTCCACAAAATGAGGGTCATACTATACCGCTGGTGTGCGGAAGGAGAAAAAGGCCAGCTCGGAAAGCCGACGCTTAGGTTGAAGCACTCAAGGCACAAGTGGCGCGGATTCCGGAGCTTGTCCAAGAGCAAGTGGAACAACAGCTGGGAACGGCTCGGCCATGGTGCCTACGTTGATTCATGGGCTGACGACGTGGATTGCGGGCGGCAAAGGGCCTCCCGGTTCCGCTTCACGGCCAAAGAACTTCGCCTGCGGCGGCGGCACCATTGGTGTCTCCGGCGGCGGCGCCATTGGTGTCTCCGCGGCGGCGCTTATTGGTGTCTCCGGCGGAGGCGGTATTCGTGTCTCCGCACCGCACGGTATTGGAGCTTAATGCACCGGGTGTACGCCGACCGCACTCGCCAAAGCGCCCCCTCCGTCGGTTACCGCGCCGCCGTTAGCGGTGCCTCGACATTAGCCGAGCTCGACGGCATCACGGTAACTAAGCCTCTCGGCCGATGACTTCATCTCCTTGCCTTTGATCGGCATCCTCGACGCCCTACACATGTTTTCGCAGGGCACCGCCGACGTTCCTTGCACTCTTCTGCACTTCGTGGGCGCCGAGTTGGTCGATGTCGCCAAGGGCAAAATCGTTCAACCGGGCAACCCCATGTTCCACGGTAATCCGATGCCAACCACAATGTATAGGGTTGAAGTGTGACACCCCAAAATTTTGACCTTGTTTTATTAATTAAAATTTTGCCAGGAAACTAAAACTTTTATTTTCTGGGCTCCCTTTTGATTTTTGAAACTTTTTCTCCCTTGCTATCATGGAGTTTTCCCCATAGAGAAAAACTTTTCAAATATGTTATTGGGCTTGTTTAACCCCTCAAGAAAAAAACTTTTCTCTTATTAGTAGAACTAATTACATAATTAATTTGCTTGATCTTTATTTTCTTGAAAAATGGTTTTTCAAGGTTATATGGCCATATTTGAACTACAACCATTTGATATATTTATCTAAAAATCCAACCAAAATTTGGAGATGTCATGTGATGTTTTTAAATCACTTTTATACAAAAATATCTTTTATTCTTGAAATATTTTGAGCTCTACACCCAATTTTCTTCTCTGGTCCAGAGAGCAATTTTGCACTACAACCCTTTTAAATAATTCTTTCTAGCCTCCACCAAAATTATGGGATGTCAGTAGGAGCATATTATTCCACTTTGTGCAAAAACCCATTTATGTTCTTTGAAAAATTTGAGTGAATCATCCTCATTTCCATTCTGGTCCAACTTGAGGTTTTGTACTACAACTATATTTTAACTTGCTCCTTTTGTTGTGATTCCTTTTCCTACTTGTAGTACACCTTACCAAACCCTTAAGTCCAAGAGCATGAACCCATTGGGAGAAGTTTTGTCCATGCAGAGATGCCATTTGTCTCCTGTCCAGAATTGAGTTTTTGCAAAACTTGCACTAACAAGTTTCTGCATTTGCCAAACCAACCTTACCACCCTCTCATGCATCTAAAGATACCCCACTCTGGAAGTTTTGGCCACTCCAAGAAATGCCTAAGTGCACTTGGCATTTTGTCAAACACCTTTCGGGCATGATCAGCTTTGACATAAGTCTTTGGTTGCACTGTGGACTTGAGCTCCCGACCAATCCACCATGTCCCTTAGATCCATTACTAACCCTAGACTGGAACTATTTGTTGCCAGCCTCAACCGTGGCCTCTAGACTGCCCTTGCATTTCATCGAACATGTTCCGGGCGTGCTCTGGGCGTGCCTAGAGCGTGCGTTTGGCACCGCATGTGCCCGAGTCGCCACGTCGCGCCCGCTCTCACCCCATCCCCGATCGACCCGCAGAGCCGCACGCCCTCATCCACGTGCTCCCCGCACCGCGCCAAGCATAGCTCGCCAAACCTCGCACGTTTGGCAAGCCAAGGGCTAGCCGCCACGGCCGCCCGACAGCCTCTGCTCCGTTCAGCGCCGCCAAGGCCACCCCCGCTCGCCACCTGGCCCCTTGAACAGCTCAAGCTCATCCTCAACCTTGTCCGCAAGCCTTCTTCGCCGCCACGTCGCCTGCGAAGACAAAGCGGGCGGTCGCCGACGTTTTCCTCGGCCATCGCCGGAACCGCCCGATCGCTATATAAGGACCCCCGAGCTCACGGACCCTCGTGCAACCTCCCACACACCCTCACCGATTCGCCCGTAGCAGTAGAAAGACCAGAGAGGTCGTCTTCCTCATCTCCGGCAACCACGGCCGCCGCCACTGCCTTGTTCACTCCGGCGCCACCAGGACCTCCCCCTCTCCGTTCTCTTCACCAAGAACTCCCTCTTTCTCCCGTGAACCATTCCCCCTACTCAATTTTGTTCGGGAGCCATCGCCGCCACAAAATCACTCCAATCATGCGGCTCCTCCGCCAAGGAGCTCGCCGCCGACGAACCCCTTCGTCCCCGCCGGCCAGTCGAACACCGGGAGGACCGCCTAAGAGAGGTGGATCCATCCCTGGCCTTGGATGCCCTCGAGGAGCTTCCATTCGCCGGCGACGATCGTCGGAGCCCCCGCCTCTGTTCGGCCAGAGGAGGAAGGAGGCGGGGGAGACCGGTCAAACCTGACCAGTGGGCCCTCTGGACCCACTGTCAGTGACCCAGCCCCGCCACCACATGACTTAAGTGAAGACGTGAAACCACGAAGTACGTTTTCTCCGCTCCGAAAACGTATTCCTGTCTGAAACGTTTTCTTTTCTATTTTTATTTTAAAACCAGATTTGACCAGAACTTTGACTGGTTATATCTTTTTAAATACAACTCAAAATGAATTAATTCTTTTTCCTACCTCTCTCAAATAATGTCTAGTTTATTTTCAGATTTATTTGGAAAATTTTCAGAACAACTTTTTGTGCTGTTTTGATTTTGTGTATTAATTCAAATATATTCTTTGATAGGATGTTTTGAAGATTTCAAGATGTTTTGGAATGCACCCTGTTTTCCCATGAACTAAAGGCAAGCATTCTGAACCCCGGCATAATATTTGTGTGTGCTCGATGACACGTTTATAACACCACCTCACTTCGAAGAAACTTGTTATTTCATGTGACATGATCATATGCATGGGTGCATGTTATTGATTTCCATGATGTTGGAAATGAACACACTTGTGATGATAATCACCCTCATGTGCCTTGCATGCATACGGCAGAACCGGAAAACCTCTGCCTTGGGTAGGCATGAGTTTGTCGCCGCTTCCGTCGGAGACGGTTATGTCTGGTATGGCATGGTAAGGTGATATGAGCGGTGACTCTGTTGGTTGAAATATATTCGTTATGCTAATCATGCAGGAATACTTAAACCTCTGAGTCGATCGTAGATCGAGTCTTGTTCCATAACCCCATACTTGTTTCAGACTACCACTGCCTCTCTGAGCAAGTAGAGTACGGTTCGATAAGTTGTCAACCTCTTTCTAGCACACACCGTCATGAGAGAGGCCATGGTGGAAGATACGGTTGTAGCTGGTAGGCGAGCCACCTGGTCCGGGGCATGGGTGTTTCCGGTTGGGACCGAGAGGGGGGCACCCCTTAGAGCGCGCGGTATAAATTTGATCCCATGCTACGCGAGGTTGTAGCCTCCCCACTTAGAGTTTTGCTTGACAGGTGTCGTGGGTGATTCCAGACACCGGTGAGTTAAGCTGGTGTGTGCAAGTTAGGTGTGTTTTCAACAAAAAGGCCGTAGACGGAATTAGCCCCGATGGACTAAAGAAATCCGTTACTCGTGGGTAAAGAGTACACCCTCTGCAGAGATTAAACCTATTTGAATAGCCGTGTCCATGGTTAAGGACTACAGTCTGGGATGGGTCAAGTGTCGGTCTTAGTGTCGGTCTTCGGAGGTGAAACTATTAACCAGAACTGGAACTACTACTTGTGACTTGTGATAATTATGATTATTATTATTGTTGACTAACCGTGATTTTATTGTTATTACCAAGTATCTCTGGGATGGTTCTACCTCCGGGATATTCACTATGATTATTTATCTTAAAGCCCTTTATGTGGTGTCGCTCGACGCCTTGATTGTAACATTTATTTTAAAGCCCTTTATGTGGTGTCGCTCGGATGCCCGATTGTGGCATTTCTTTTAAAGCCCTTTATGTGGTGTCGCTCGGGCCCGATGGCATTTCTTTTAAAGCCCTTTATGTGGTGTCGCCGGACGCTTGATGTGGTGTCGCGTGGCATTTATTTTAAAACCCTTTATGTGGTGTCGCTCGACGCCCTTTATGTGGTGTCACTAAGACCCTTTATGTGGCATTTCTCTTAAAGCCCTTTATGTGGTGTCGCTCGACGCCTTTTAAAGCCCTTTATGTGGTGTCGCTCGGGCCTTCCATAATGGCATTTATTTTAAAGCCCTTTATGTGGTGTCGCTCGGCCTTGACGCCTTTTAAAAGCTCTTTATGTGGTGTCGCGTGGCATTTCTTTTAAAGCCCTTTATGTGGTGTCGCTAAGACGCCCGACTGTGGCATTGCTTGTTGTTTCTTTTCATAAATCTTAATGCTACTGTGTTATTGCATATCCATGAATAACGTGCTTGCATGCATCCGAGATTTATTTTTGTGACTGACGTCATGAGCCTAAAATATTTTCAGCACATCATTGTTATATTATACCTGTGTTCATAATGTTTGCGAGTACATTCAAAGTACTCACCGGCTTGTCCCAGCTATTGTCTTGGCCAGATTTTCTTGCACGAAGTGGAGCGACGTGATGACAGCCCCGGAACCTAGCAATGGAGATAGTAGCCTCGCGAAGATAGGAGTTAACACAGTCACCTGTCCTGCGGGAATTGGAGTCCCATAGACACTGATGATCCACAAACCGCTTCCGCCATCAACCACTAGAAACCATTTGTTGTACTCACAGGCCGGAATGGTCTTGTACTGCATATTTTGTATTTTTGCTTGGAATTTCGGTATCAAGTTGGAGCCTCATCACTAACAGAAATCACTGGGCTGATGAGCACGACGGTCTTTTCTGGAAATTTATTACCCGAAAAACCGGTCGTGACAGACTTGGTATTAGAGCCAGGCTGACCATTGGCTAATCCTATCTTAGCCAGGTCGAAAAACTTAGGCAAACCAACCCATCAGACCCTAACCAAAAACCCCAGCCAAGCTTCTCGTGGAAGATAGCCACACAGAGACCCCGACACTTTTGGCAGTCGGTGCCCAACCTATCAGCCTAGCCTGTCAGTCGCGCGCTAGTAATCTGTCTTATTCGCAAGCGTGCGAGGGAAGACTTCGTTCCATGTTTCTATAAAAAGGGCACGCTAGCCTCAACACAGCACAGCCCCGGCCATCAACCAAAATACCTTGATGACCCCAGAAGTACTTCGTCGTCTTTGGGGAGCACACTCCAACGGGATTGTGGCGAACAACCCCCACGATGGTCATCATCGCTGCCCCAAGCCTGCAGCCCCTCAACCCTCTCCAGCTATTTCCGACGGTGAAAACCGTGGAGAAACCTCGGCATCCGCGAAGCAAGCCCGCTTAGATATGAACGAGGTAGAGTAAAATCGCTCGAATGATACCGAGCCTTAGAATGACCTCGCCTTGAAATCTTGTGACCCTGTGTCACCATAATTAGATGCTGTCTGCTTGTGCACTCCTGTTTTTAATGATAGTCATGCATGAGTATGTTGATGTGCGATTGCATTTTTTTTTCCGGACGTAGTTGTCAGCCTCGACGACGCAAGTTTGTGCTTTGAATAAATCTTTTGGTTCCAGCTCACCGGAAAGATATTTTTTCAAAACAACTCCTAACAAATCTCGAGGACGAGATTTTCTTTTAAGGGGGGTAGTGTTGTGACACCCCAAAATTTTGACCTTGTTTTATTAATTAAAATTTTGCCAGGAAACTAAAACTTTTATTTTCTGGGCTCCCTTTTGATTTTTGAAACTTTTTCTCCCTTGCTATCATGGAGTTTTCCCCATAGAGAAACACTTTTCAAATATGTTATTGGGCTTGTTTAACCCCCCAAGAAAAAAAACTTTTCTCTTATTAGTAGAACTAATTACATAATTAATTTGCTTGATCTTTATTTTCTTGAAAAATGGTTTTTCAAGGTTATATGGCCATATTTGAACTACAACCATTTGATATATTTATCTAAAAATCCAACCAAAATTTGGAGATGTCATGTGATGTTTTTAAATCACTTTTATACAAAAATATCTGTTATTCTTGAAATATTTTGAGCTCTACACCCAATTTTCTTCTCTGGTCCAGAGAGCAACTTTGCACTACAACCCTTTTTAATAATTCTTTCTAGCCTCCACCAAAATTATGGGATGTCAGTAGGAGCATATTATTCCACTTTGTGCAAAAACCCATTTATGTTCTTTGAAAAATTTGAGTGAATCATCCTCATTTCCATTCTGGTCCAACTTGAGGTTTTGTACTACAACTATATTTTAACTTGCTCCTTTTGCTGTGATTCCTTTTCCTACTTGTAGTACACCTTACCAAACCCTTAAGTCCAAGAGCATGAACCCATTGGGAGAAGTTTTGTCCATGCTTGAGATGCCATTTGTCTCTGTCGAAATTGAGTTTTTGCAAAACTTGCACTAACAAGTTTCTGCATTTGCCAAACCAACCTTACCACCCTCTCATGCATCTAAAGATACCCCACTCTGGAAGTTTTGGCCACTCCAAGAAATGCCTAAGTGCACTTGGCATTTTGTCAAACACCTTTCGGGCATGATCAGCTTTGACATAAGTCTTTGGTTGCACTGTGGACTTGAGCTCCCGACCAATCCACCATGTCCCTTAGATCCATTACTAACCCTAGACTGGAACTGTTTGTTGCCAGCCTCAACCGTGGCCTCTAGACTGCCCTGGCATTTCATCGAACATGTTCCGGGCGTGCTCTGGGCGTGCCCAGAGCGTGCGTTTGGCACCCGCGAACACCCGAGTCGCCGCGTCACGCCCAAGCCTCACCCCATCCGCGATCGACCGCAGCAGCCGCACGCTGGACCTCATCGCACGTGCTCCCACCGCAACGCGCATAAGCAAAAGCCTCGCCGCCTCCCCGGCAAGCCAAGGGCTAGCCGCCACGGCCGCCCGACAGCCTCTGCTTCGTTCAGCGCCGCCCAGGCCACCCCCGCTCACCACCTGGCCCCTTGAACAGCTCAAGCTCATCCTCAACCTTGTCCGCAAGCCTTCGTCGCCGCCACGTCGCCCTGCAGCACAGCACGGCGGTCGCCGACGTTCTTATCTGCGGCCATCGTCGGAACTGCCCCCGATCGCTATATAAGGACCCCCCCGAGCTCACCAGACCCTCAGGCAACCTCCCACACACCCTCACCGATTCGCCCATAGCAGTAGAAAGACTAGAGAGGTCGTCTTCCTCATCTCCGGCAACCACGGCCGCCGCCACTGCCTCGTTCACTCCGGCGCCACCAGGACCTCCCCCTCTCTTTTCTCTTCACCAAGAACTCCCTCTTTCTCCCGTGAACCATTCCCCCTACTCAATTTTGTTCGGGAGCCATCGCCGCCACAAAATCACTCCGTCACCGGCTCCTCCGCCATGAGCTCGCGCGGCGAACCCCTCCGTCCCCGCCGGCCAGTCGAACACCGGGAGGACCGCCTAGGAGAGGTGGATCCATCCCTGGCCTCGGATGCCCTCGAGGAGCTTCCATTCGCCGGCGACGATCGTCGGAGCCCCCGCCTCTGTTCGGCCAGAGGAGGAAGGAGGCGGGGGAGACCGGTGAAACCTGACTAGTGGGCCCTCTGGACCCACTGTCAGTGACCCAGCCCCGCCACCACATGACTTAAGTGAAGACGTGAAACCACGAAGTACGTTTTCTCCGCTCCGAAAACGTATTCCTGTCTGAAACGTTTTCTTTTCTATTTTTATTTTAAAACCAGATTTGACCAGAACTTTGACTGGTTATATCTTTTTAAATACAACTCCAAATGAATTAATTCTTTTTCCTACCTCTCTCAAATAATGTCTAGTTTATTTTAAGATTTATTTGGAAAATTTTCAGAACAACTTTTTGTGCTGTTTTGATTTTGTGTGTTAATTCAAATATATTCTTTGATAGGATGTTTTGAAGATTTCAAGATGTTTTGGAATGCACCCTGTTTTCCCATGAACTAAAGGCAAGCATTCTGAACCCCGGCATAATATTTGTGTGTGCTCGATGACACGTTTATAACACCACCTCACTTCGGAGAAACTTGTTATTTCATGTGACATGATCATATGCATGGGTGCATGTTATTGATTTCCATGATGTTGGAAATGACCACACTTGTGATGATAATCACCCTCATGTGCCTTGCATGCATACCGGCAGGAACCCGGGAAAACCTCTGCCTTGGGTAGGCATGAGTTTGTCGCCGTTTCCGTCGGGACGGTTATGTCTGGTATGGCATGGTAAGGTGATATGAGCGGTGACTCTGTTGGTTGAAATATATTCGTTATGCTAATCATGCAGGGAATACTTAAACCTCCTGAGTCGACCGTAGATCGAGTCTTGTTCCAGTAACCCCCATACTTGTTTCAGACTACCACTGCCTCTCTGACAAGTAGAGTACGGTTCGATAAGTTGTCAACCTCTTTCTAGCACACACCGCATGAGAGGCCATGGTGGAAGATACCGTTGTAGCTGGTAGGCGAGCCACCGGTCCGGGGCATGGGTGTTTCGGTTGGGACCGAGAGGGGCACCCTTAGAGCCTTGTGTATAAATTTGATCCCATGCTACGCGAGGTTGTAGCCTCCCACTTAGAGTTTTGCTTGACAGTGTCGTGGGTGATTCGGACACCGTGAGTTAAGCTGGTGTGTGCAAGTTAGGTGTGTTTTCAACAAAAAGGCCGTAGACGGAATTAGCCCGATGGACTAAAGAAATCCGTTACTCGTGGGTAAAGAGTACACCCTCTGCAGAGATTAAACCTATTCGAATAGCCGTGTCCATGGTTAAGGACTACGATGCAGGATGGGTCAAGTGTCGGTCTTAGTGTCGGTCTTCGGAGGTGAAACTGTTAACCAGAACTGGAACTACTACTTGTGACTTGTGATAATTATGATTATTATTATTGTTGACTAACCGTGATTTTATTGTTATTACCAAGTATCTCTCGATGGTTCTACCTCCGGATATTCACTATGATTATTTATCTTAAAGCCCTTTATGTGGTGTCGCCGACGCCTTGATATAACATTTCTTTTAACATTTCTTTTAAAGCCCTTTATGTGGTGTCGCTCGACGCCTCGATCGTGGCATTTATTTTAAAACCCTTTATGTGGTGTCGCTCGACGCCTTGTACATTTCTTTTAAAAAGCCCTTTATGTGGTGTCGCCGACGCCTTGATCGTGGCATTTATTTTAAAGCCCTTTATGTGGTGTCGCTCAGACGCCCGACCGTGGCATTTCTTTTAAAGCCCTTTATGTGGTGTCGCTAAGACGCCCGACTGTGGCATTGCTTGTTGTTTCTTTTCATAAATCTTAATGCTACTGTGTTATTGCATATCCATGAATAACGTGCTTGCATGCATCCGAGATTTATTTTTGTGACTGACGTCATGAGCCTAAAATATTTTCAGCACATCATTGTTATATTATACCTGTGTTCATAATATTTGCGAGTACATTCAAAGTACTCACCGGCTTGTCCCTGGCTATTGTCTTGGCCAGATTTTCTTGCACGAAGTGGAGCGACGTGATGACAGCCCCGGAACCTAGCAATGGAGATAGTAGCCTCGCGAAGATAGGAGTTAACCTGGTCAGCTGTCCTGTGGGAATTGGAGTCCCATAGACACTGACGATCCACAAACCGCTTCCGCCATCAACCACTAGAAACCATTTGTTGTACTCACAGGCCAGAATGGTCTTGTACTGCATATTTTGTATTTTTGCTTGGAATTTCTGTATCAAGTTGGAGCCTCATCAGCTAACAGTAATCCTGGGGCTGATGAGCACGACGGTCTTTTCTGGAAATTTATTACCCGAAAAACCGGTCGTGACATGAAGTGGTCCGGGTGCTGCCAGGCTGCGACGAGCTGTTACCTCCGATTCGACCCGCTGGGGCCGACGAAGAAGATGAGATGACCCTCGGCACTCGCGAAACTGGCCCTCGCTATGGCGAAGAGCCAGATTCGTTTGGGGCGGGGACACCACCCACGATAAGACCGCCACGATCGTGCGGCGCCAAGCCATGGCAAGAACGCAGCAACGCTACCGGACCTGCCGGACATCCCTATGGCACAGGATCCGGACAGCCCTATGGCACAGGATCCGGATAGCGACGGCAACGACGACGGTACATTTACCAAAGTTGACAAGTACTTTGCCGAACATGGGTACGCTGACGATTTCTGCGGGCCTCTTTCTCAAGAACCCAGCCAAGACCACCGCGATCTAGCTGGTACGGCGGAGAAATCCAATTGCAACAAGCGTCGTCTGGCGTTCAGTTCTCGGGACACGCCTCCAGCTCCCGTCTTCACCGAGCCTCAGATAGCTGAGGCGCGAAATATTATCAGCCCCAACACGCTGAAGAAGGCGGTCTGTGAGCAGAACTCGGTCCCATTATAGGAGATCAAGAAGAAGGGTCGGAAATGAAAGACTAACAAGGGCGCCGGTGCGAGCCAGCCGGCACCGAGTTTGATCCGTGCTCAGGACGGGCCACCTTCACCTAATGATATCTCGAGGAGGGTGCATGTGGCGGGTAGGGCGATGCTACCGCCAAATATGCTGAATGCTGCAACCGGTGCTATGCGGAGTCTCGCATGATGGTGTTCGATTTTGGAGAAGCGACGTCTCGAGAGAAGGATGTGGCATACCCGTTTTCGTGGCCAAGGTGCCGAGAGCAAGGGCTTTGTGGATGGCGACATCGGGGTATGATCGCCCCGCGGTTTGATGACATCTTTGCTATGTTTAACCTTCATCCGCTTGCACTACACCTTCGTTCGGCTGTTTTCGCGAGCATGCGGATGCGGATCATTAGAGACAATACCGGACATCGTGATAGTCGACCCTTCTACATGCGTGCCAAGCACTTGAGCAGCGCTGGGACCGCCAAGTTGCGAGTTCACACCTCGAAGGCGCTATTCGCAAACGCAGATAAGGATAACTTCCTTGTGCCTTACTTTCCCGAGTAAGTCATCCCTTAACCGCCCCGTAACATATGATTTCTTAGATTTCGATCGTTCTTTTTTTTCTAACATTCCGTGTTCTGTGCAGTGACACACATTGCACACTCATCCTCTTAAGCCCGAAATATTCCATGGCCACGTATTTTGACCCGAACCGTAACTCCATGATAGACTACACAAATGTGAAGAAAGTTCTTGATGATGTTCTCCCCGGCTACGCCAAATCTGGAGGCACCTTCACCAGGACGGTTAAATAAATCGGCAAGCACATCTACTCACACAATCTGAAGTTCTGCTGCGTCAAGCAGCCGCTTTGCGGATCGAAGGATGCCTACTACCCTCCATCACATGCGGGCGATCGTAAGGACCATCATCACCTTCTGCTACCAGATAATCTCAAAGATTGGGCCGCGAGCTTGTCGGCAGTCCAGGACGCGGACCTCAGACAAGAATTCTTTCGCATCCAGTCGGAGTTTGCGGACATCATCCATCAAGATGTCCTTCATACGCCGAGGCAGTTCTTCCTCGAAATCAACCGTCCAACAAAGTGAGATAGATGGAATGCTACAAATGCAGGGTGACAACGATCATGATTTCATGACCATCGCGACAGACGGCGGCTTCATCCACGCTCTGTCCGATGAGTCGAGTCGAAAGTAGTGATGTGTAGTTCTGAAACATTGATTGGCTCATGTTGTAATTAAACTTTTAATGAATTCGTATGTCTCTTTGGTTTGGACGGTTGTTCAACTTAGATGTAATCGATGATATTTTATCAAGAGGGACCATGAATCGTGCTATTAATGTCTTGCTTTTCTCTTCGGTCCTTTTGTTGCATACTTACACATTGCTTATGTATTGTCTCATTGTTTGGCTTGTGCATAGAGATGCCGTCGTATGTCGTGGTACAAGGGTAAGGTTCCTGAGTCTCGATGATGGGAGGAGTGTCGGAGACAGGTTCACCGTTCAGCGATAATAGTTACAAAGGGTACACCACTAGGGCGGAGGCCGAATCTAGATACGCCCGCTATCTAGCGGTGAGAGAGGAGGGCGTTGGAGGAACCGGATGAAGACCAGTTTGATCGCGATGATGCTCATCGTGATGACCACAGCTCTCTTCTATGTGATGGTAGTTTAGATGATCGATATCGACTTGTAATGTGAAGGCAAACTCGATACTCGCGGTCTTGAGACTTGTAATGTTTTATCTTTGTCCGGTCTTTTGAATCCGGAGACTAATATGATGAATTGTATTCGGAGACAAATCTTCTATTGTATTTAATGAATCTGATGTTGCTGTGTGCTGCTATCTATATTCTATGCAATAATATATTTTGTAACCTGTGCAAAAATCAGAAAAGCAAAAAAAAACCTAATATTCATACTAATGGCGCACCACAAAAGACACTAATGGCGCACTGTGATCATCACACTAATGGCGCATTAACAGCTGATGCGCCATTAGAATGCCATAGCACATTTGTACATATGGCCCCGGGAGGCATTCTAATGGCGCATCGCAGGCTATACTAATGGCGCGATGGCGGTGCGCCATTAGAACACCAGATACTAATGGCGCACTGGCAGTGCACCATTAGAATTTAATTCTAATGGCGTGATGCCAGTGGCGCACTGGTAGTGCGCCATAAGAAGGCAAAACTAGTGCGCCACTAGCATGCCTTTTCCTAGTAGTGGGAGGAGAAGCTGCTGTGAAGCGCCGACCAAGCATCCTGAGACGTCGCGGCGAGATGACCAGCGATGACACGTTCGGAGTGAGCGATGACTGGATAGCGGAGAGAATCGCCTGATACTGAGCCACCCACACGTGGTACGCTGGATAATACGGCGGCGGACACGAGATGGAGCCATCAACGTACCCCTCCAGGTAGCGACTTCAGAGGAGAGGTAGCACCTGAGCCCGCCACGACAAGTAATTATCCGGCGTGAGCTTCACCGGAAGAAGGTGCGAGAAGTAGAACGACGATGGCGCGGCCATGTGATCCGCATGAGGCTGTGGCGGTGGCGCGTAGCAGCCCATCATATGATCCGTCTCCGGGTTGGAGGCGAGCGCCAGTGGTGCACCAGCAAATGGCGACGAGGGGTAGGCACCAGCAGCAGCGGAGCCAACACCCAAGCCAGGCGGGGCTCCAGGGGGTACAGAGACCAGTGAGGACGGCGACACCCCATAGGGCTGGGGGTGCGATGGCCTAGCATAGGCCGGCACCAGCGATGCTGTTGGGGAACGTAGTAATTTCAAAAAATTTCCTACGCACACGCAAGATCATGGTGATGATATAGCAACGAGGGGAGAGTGTTGTCTACGTACCCTCGTAGACCGAAGCGGAAGCGTTGACGCAACATAGAGGAAGCAACAGACGCCTTCCGGTTCAACCGATCCAAGCACCGTTACTCCGGCACCTCCGAGTTCTTGACACACGTATAACTCGATGACGCACCTCGATCTCCAATCCAGAGAGGCTCAGGGGAGTTCCGTCGAGACGATGGCGTGGTGGCGATCTTGATGTTCTCTGTCGTGGGCTTCGCCTAAGCACCGCTACAATATGACTGAGGTGTAATATCGTGGAGGGGGCACCGCACACGGCTAAGGAACGATCAATGATCAACTTGTGTGTTCTAGGGTGCCCCTACCCCGTATATAAAGGAGGGAGGGAGGAGGTGGCCGCCCAAGGGGCGCGCATATAGGGAGGACGAAACCTACTCCAAGTAGGTTTCCCTTTTTCCTTATCTTATTTGGAGGGGAAGGAAGGAGTACTAGTAGTAGGAAGGAGTACTAGTAGTAGGAAAGGAAGAGGGGAAGGAGAAAGGAAGGGGCGGCCCCCTCCCCAATTCGGATTGGGCTTGGGGCGCCTTCCTTGCTCCTTCTCCTTCCTCCTACATGGGCCCAATAAGGCCCATATACTTCCCGGGGTTCCGTAACCTCCCGAGCTCCAAATATTCAAACTCTCCGGAACCTTTCCGGTGTCCAAATATATCCGTCCAATATATCAATCTTTATGTCTCGACCATTTCGAGACTCCTCGTCATGTTCGTGATCACAGCGGGACTCGAACAACCTTCGTACATCAAAATACATAAACTCATAATATAACCGCCATCGAAACCTTAAGCGTGCGGACCCTACGGTTCGAGAACAATGTAGACATGACCGAGACACGTCTCTGGTCAATAACCAATAGCGGGACCTGGATGTCCATATTGGTTCCTACATATTCTACGAAGATCTTTATCGGTCAAACCGCATAACAACATATTTTGTTCCCTTTGTCATTGGTATGTTACTTGCCCGAGATTTGATCGTCGGTATCCAATACCTAGTTCAATCTCGTTACCGGCAAGTCTCTTTACTCGTTTTGTAATACGTCATCTCATAACTAACTCATTAGTTACATGCTTGCAAGGCTTAAGTGATGAGTATTACCGAGAGGGCCCAGAGATACCTCTCCGACAATCGGAGTGACAAATCCTAATCTCGTTTTATGCCAACTCAACATGAACCTTCGGAAACACCTGTAGAGCACCTTTATAATCGCCCAGTTACGTTGTGACGTTTGGTAGCACACAAAGTGTTCTTCCGGTACACGGGAGTTGCATAATCTCATAGTTGCAGGAACTTTGTATAAGTCATGAAGAAAGCAATAGCAGTATACTAAACGATCAAGTGCTAGGCTAACAGAATGGGTCATGTCAATCACATCATTCTTCTAATGATGTGATCCCACTAATCAAATGACAACACATGTCTATGGTCAAGAAACATGACCATCTTTGATTAATGAGCTAGTCAAGTAGAGGCATACTAGTGACCATACAAGTAAAGTATTATGTTTCCGGTTAATACAATTCTAGCATGAATAATAAACATTTATCATGATATGAGGAAATAAATAATAACTTTATTATTGCCTCTAGGGCATATTTTGTAACGCCCCGGACACACCCGCCGGTGGTCGTTACTCCTGGCGGGATCTAGACTGGCCCCACAGATCAATACTAGTCTTTTCTGCGCACTTTGTCCTCACTTGTGCGCACCCGGGAGCAACTTCCCGGTCGGTCACCCATCCTGAAACTACTCCAAGCTGAGCACGCTTAACTTTGGAGTTCTGTCCGAATGGGATCCCGGAAAAGAAGGAATTCCTTATTGATATGAGTAGTCTATCATCCCTAATAAGCCGGATATCACATACACCCCCACTCGGAGGAACCGACGCCCTCGTCGGGCCACAGAACGCTCCCTCTTGGCACAACCGTCGTGCATCCAGTCCGGTACATGCGCCATGCCGTGTGCCACGACGGGTCACAAACGTCATGAACAACATGACCGCGACCTGTCCGCAACCATCCGTAACCGCGAGGGTCAGCTCGATACCAACTTGTAACGCCCGGACACACCCGCCGGTGGTCGTTACTCTGGCGGATCTAGATCGCCCCACAGATCAATACTAGTCTTTTTCGCGACTTTGTCCTCACTCGTGCGCACCCGGAGCAACTTCGGTCGGTCACCCATCCTGAAACTACTCCAAGCTGAGCACGCTTAACTTTGGAGTTCTGTCCGAATGGGATCCCGGAAAAGAAGGAATTCCTTATTGATATGAGTAGTCTATCATCCCTAATAAGCCAGGATATCACATATTTCCTTCAGTCTCCCACTTGCACTAGAGTCAATAATCTAGATTACATAGTAATGATTCTAACACCCATGGAGTCTTGGTGCTGATCATGTTTTGCTCGTGAGAGAGGCTTAGTCAACGGGTCTGCAACATTCAGATCCGTATGTATCTTGCAAATCTCTATGTGTCCCACTTGGACTTGGTCCCGAATGGAATTGAAGCGTCTCTTGATGTGCTTGGTCCTCTTGTGAAATCTGGATTCCTTTGCCAAGGCAATTGCACTAGTATTGTCACAGAAAATCTTCATTGGTCCCGATGCACTAGGTATGACACCTAGATCGAAATGAACTCCTTCATCCGAGACTCCTTCATTTGCTGCTTGTAAGCAGCTATGTACTCCGCTTCACATGTAGATCCCGCCACGATGCTTTGTTTAGAACTGCACCAACTTACAACTCCACCGTTTAATAAAAACACGTATCCGGTTTGCGATTTTGAATCGTCCGGATCAGTTTCAAAGCTTGCATCGACGTAACCATTTACAACTAGCTCTTTGTCACCTCCATATACGAGAAACATATCCTTAGTCCTTTTCAGGTATTTCAGGATGTTCTTGACCGCTGTCCAGTGATCCACTCCTGGATTACTTTGGTACCTCCCTGGTAAGCTTATTGCTAAGCATACGTCGGTCCAGTACACAAGATTGCATACATGATAGAGCCTATGGCTGAAGCATAGGGAACACTTTTCATTTTCTCTATCTTCTGCTGTGGTCGGGCATTGAGTTCGACTCAACTTCACACCTTGTAGCACAGCAAGAAACCTTTCTTTGCTCGATCCATATTGAACTTTTTCAATATTTTGTCAAGGTATATGCTTTGTGAAAGTCCTATTAAGCGTCCTCGATCTATCTCTATAGATCTTGATGCCTAATATGTAAGCAGCTTCACCGAGGTCTTTCATTGAAAAACTTTTATTCAAGTATCCCTTTATGCTATCCAGAAATTCTATATCATTTCCAATTAATAATATGTCATCAACATATAAAACTAGAAATGCTACAGAGCTCCCACTCACTTTCTTGTAAATACAGGCTTCTCCAAAAGTCAGTATAAAACCATATGCTTTGATCACACTATCAAAACGTTTATTCCAACTCCGAGATGCTTGCACCAGTCCATAAATGGAACGTTGGAGCTTGCACACTTTGTCAAGACTGTTGGATCAACAAAACCTTCCGGCTGCATCATATACAACTCTTCTTCTAGAAATCCATTCAAGAATGCAGTTTTGACATCCATTTGCCAAATTTCATAATCATGAAATGCAGCAATAGCCAACATGATTCGGACAGACTTAAGCATCGCTACGGGTGAGAAAGTCTCATCGTAGTCAACCCCTTGAACTTGTCGAAAACCTTTCGCAACAAGTCGAGCTTTATAGACAGTAATATTACCATCAGCGTCAGTCTTCTTCTTAAAGATCCATTTATTCTCAATGGCTTGCCGATCATCGGGCAAGTCAACCAAAGTCCATACTTTGTTTTCATACATGGATCCTATCTCAGATTTCATGGCCTCCACCATTTTGCGAATCTGGGCTCATCATCGCTTCCTCATAGTTCGTAGGTTCATCATGGTCAAGTAGCATGACTTCCAGAATAGGATTACCGTACCACTCTGGTGCGGATCTTACTCTGGTAGACCTACGAGGTTCAGTAGAAACTTGATTTGAAGTTTCATGATCAATATCATTAGCTTCCTCACTAATTGGTGTGGTTGTCACGGGAACCGGTTCTCGTGATGAACTACCTTCCAATAAGGGAGTAGATACAGTTATCTCATCAAGTTCTACTTTCCTCCCACTCACTTCTTTCGAGAGAAACTCCTTCTCTAGAAAGGATCCATTCTTAGCAACGAATGTTTTGCCTTCGGATCTGTGATAGAAGGTGTACCCAACAGTTTCCTTTGGGTATCCTATGAAGACACATTTCTCCGATTTGGGTTCGAGCTTATCTGGTTGAAGTTTCTTCACATAAGCATCGCAGCCCCAAACTTTAAGAAATGACAACTTTGGTTTCTTGCCAAACCACAGTTCATAAGGCGTCGTCTCAACGGATTTTGATGGTGCCCTATTTAACGTGAACGCGTCCGTCTCTAAAGCATAACCCCAAAATGATAGCGGTAAATCGGTAAGAGACATCATAGATCGCACCATATCAAGTAAAGTACGATTACGACGTTCGGACACACCATTTCTTTGTGGTGTTCCAGGTGGCGTGAGTTGCGAAACTATTCCGCATTGTTTCAAATGTAAACCAAACTCGTAACTCAAATATTCTCCTCCACGATCAGATCGTAGAAATTTTATTTTCTTGTTACAATGATTTTCCACTTCACTCTGAAATTCTTTGAACTTTTCAAAAGTTTTAGACTTGTGTTTCATTAAGTAGATATACCCATATCTGCTTAAATCATCTGTGAAGGTGAGAAAATAATGATATCCGCCACAAGCTTCAACATTCATCTGGCCACATACATCTGTATGTATGATTTCCAACAAATCTGTTGCTCTCTCCATAGTTCCGGAGAACGGTGTTTTAGTCATCTTGCCCATGAGGCACGGTTCGCAAGTACCAAGTGATTCCAGAAGTCCATCAGTATGGAGTTTCTTCATGCGTTTTACACCGATATGACCTAAACGGCAGTGCCACAAATAAGTTGCACTATCATTATCAACTCTGTATCTTTTGGCTTCAACATTATGAATATATGTATCACTACTATCGAGATTCAATAAAAATAGACCACTCTTCAAGGGTGCATGACCATAAAAGATATTACTCATATAAATAGAACAAGCATTATTCTCTGATTTAAATGAATAACTGTCTCGCATCAAACAAGATCCAGATATAATGTTCATGCTCAACGCAGGCACCAAATAACAATTATTTAGGTCTAAAACTAATCCCGATGGTAGATGTAGAGGTAGCGTGCCGACGGCGATCACATCGACTTTGGAACCGTTTCCCACGCGCATCGCCACCTCGCCCTGGCAAGTGCTCGCTTATTCCGTAGTCCTGCTTGAGTTGCAAATATTAGCAATGTAACCAGTACCAAATACCTAGGTGCTACTACGAGCTCTAGTTAGGTACACATCAATAACATGTATATCACATATACCTTTGTTCACTTTGCCATCCTTCTTATCCGCCAAATACTTGAGGCAGTTCCGCTTCAAAGGACTACCGCTTGCGGTAGAAGCACTCGCCCAGCTTAGGTCCAGACTTGGGTTTCTTCTCTTGAGCAGCAACTTGCTTGCCATTCTTTTGAAGTTCCCTTCTTCTTCCCTTTGCCCTTCTTCTTGAAACTAGTGGTCTTGTTGACCATCAACACTTGATGCTCCTTCTTGATTTCTACCTCCGCTGCTTTCAAAGATCGCGAAGAGCTCGAATAGTCTTGTTCATCCCTTGCATATTATAGTTCATCACAAAGCTCTTGTAGCTTGGTGGCGTGATTGAAGAATTCATCAATGACACTATCATCGTGAAGATTAACTCCCGCTTGAATCAAGTGATTGTTATACCCGACATTCTCGAGTATATGTTCACCGACAACTATTCTCCTCCATCTTGCAGCTGTAGAACTTATTGGAGACTTCATATCTCTCAATCCGGGCATTTGCTTGAAATATTAACTTCAACTCTGGAACATCTCATATGCTCCATGACGCTCAAAACGTCGTTGAAGACCCGGTTCTAAGCCGTAAAGCATGGCACATGAACTATAGAGTAGTCATCGCTTTGCTCGCCAGACGTTCTTAACGTCGTCGGTTGCAGTATCAAGCAGGCTTCGGCACCCAGCGGTGCTTCCAGACGTAACTTTTCAGGCAGCAATGAGGATAATCCTCGAGTTACGGACCCGATCCGTGCAATTGCTACCATCATCTTTCAACTTTGCTTTCTCAAGGAACGCATTAAAATTTAACGGAACAACAAAGACGAGCCATCTATCTACAAACAAACATAGACAAGCAATGATACTATTAGGTACTAAGTTCATGATAAATTTAAGTTCAATTAATCATATTACTTAAGAACTCCCACTTAGACGTACATCTCTAGTCATCTAAGTGATCACGTGATCCAAATCAACTAAACCATAACCGATCATCACGTGAGATGGAGTAGTTTTCAATGGTGAACATCATTATGTTGATCATATCTACTATATGATTCACGCCGACCTTCGGTCTCCGTGTTCCGAGGCCATATCTGCATATGCTAGGCTCGTCAAGTTTAACCTGAGTATTCTGCGTGTGCAAAACTGGCTTGCACCCGTTGTAGATGGACGTAGAGCTTATCACACCCGATCATCACGTGGTGTCTCGGCACGACGAACTTTGGCAACGGTGCATACTCAGGGAGAACACTTCTTGATAATTTTAGTGAGAGATCATCTTAAAATGCTACCGTCAATCAAAGAAAGATAAGATGCATAAAGGATAAACATCACATGCAATCAATATAAGTGATATGATATGGCCATCATCATCTTGTGCTTGTGATCTCCATCTCCGAAGCACCGTCGTGATCACCACCGTCACCGGCGCGACACCTTGATCTCCATCGTCGCATCGTTGTCGTTACGCCATCTATTTCTTCTACGACTATCGCTACCGCTTAGTGATAAAGTAAAGCAATTACAGGGCGTTTGCATTTCATACAATAAAGCGACAACCATATGGCTCCTGCCAGTTGCCGATAACTTCGGTTACAAAACATGATCATCTCATACAATAAAATATAGCATCACGTCTTGGCCATATCACATCACAACATGCCCTGGAAAAACAAGTTAGACATCCTCTACTTTGTTGTTGCAAATTTTACGTGGCTGCTACGGGCTTAGCAAGAACCGTTCTTACCTACGCATAAAACCACAACGATAGTTTGTCAAATAGACTCCGTTTTAACCTTCACAAGGACCGGGCGTAGCCACACTCGGTTCAACTAAAGTTGGAGAAACTGACACCCTCTAGTCACCTGTGTGCAAAGCACGGCGGTAAAACCAGTCTCGCGTAAGCGTACGCGTAATGTCGGTCCGGACCGCTTCATCCAACAATATCGCTGAACCAAAGTATGACATGCTGGTAGGCAGTATGACTCATATCGTCCACAACTCACTTGTGTTCTACTCGTGCATATAACATCAACGCATAAAATCTGGCTCTGATACCACTGTTGGGGAACGTGGTAATTTCAAAAAATTTCCTACGCACACGCAAGATCATGGTGATGATATAGCAACGAGGGGAGAGTGTTGTCTACGTACCCTCGTAGACCGAAGCGGAAGCGTTGACGCAATGTAGATGAAGTAGTCGTACGTCTTCCCGGTTCAACCGATCCAAGCACCGTTACTCCGGCACCTCCGCTTGATGACGCACCCTCGATCTCCAATCCAGTAGAGGCTCCAAGGGGGAGTTCCGTCAGCACGACGGCGTGGTGACGATCTTGATGTTCTCCTGTCGCAGGGCTTCGCCTAAGCACCGCTACAATATGACCGAGGTGTAATATCGTGGAGGGGGGCACCGCACACGGGTAAGGAACGATCAATGATCAACTTGTGTGTTCTAGGGTGCCCCCTACCCCCGTATATAAAGGAGGGAGGGAGGAGGTGGCCGGCCCAAGGGGGGGCGCACCATAGGGAGGAGAAAACCTACTCCAAGTAGGTTTCCCCTCTTTTTCCTTATCTTATTTTGAGGGGGAAGGAAGGAGTACTAGTAGTAGGATGGAGTACTAGTAGTAGGAAAGGAAGAGGGAAGGAGAAAGGAAAGGGGGCCCCCCCTCCCCAGTCGGATTGGGCTTGGGGGCGCCCCTTCCTTGCTCCTTCTCCTTCCTCCTACATGGGCCCAATAAGGCCCATATACTTCCCGGGGTTCGGTAACCTCCGGAGCTCGAGATATTCCCAAACTCTCCGGAACCTTTCCGATGTCCAAATATATCCGTCCAATATATCAATCTTTATGTCTCGACCATTTCGAGACTCCTCGTCATGTCCGTGATCACATCCGGACTCAAGAACCTTCGTACATCAAAATACATAAACTCATAATATAACTGTCATCGAAACCTTAAGCGTGCGGACCCTACGGTTCGAGAACAATGTAGACATGACCGAGACACGTCTCTGGTCAATAACCAATAGCGGGACCTGGATGTCCATATTGGTTCCTACATATTCTACGAAGATCTTTATCGGTCAAACCGCATAACAACATATTTTGTTCCCTTTGTCATCGGTATGTTACTTGCCCGAGATTTGATCGTCGGTATCCAATACCTAGTTCAATCTCATTACCGGCAAGTCTCTTTACTCGTTCTGTAATACATCATCTCATAACCAACTCATTAGTTACATGCTTGCAAGGCTTAAGTGATGAGTATTACCGAGAGGGCCCAGAGATACCTCTCCGACAATCGGAGTGACAAATCCTAATCTCGTTTTATGCCAACTCAACATGAACCTTCAAAAACACCTGTAGAGAACCTTTATAATCACCCAGTTACGTTGTGACGTTTGGTAGCACACAAAGTGTTCTTCCGGTACACGGGAGTTGCATAATCTCATAGTTGCAGGAACTTTGTATAAGTCATGAAGAAAGCAATAACAGTATACTAAACGATCAAGTGCTAGGCTAACAGAATGGGTCATGTCAATCACATCATTCTTCTAATAATGTGATCCCACTAATCAAATGACAACACATGTCTATGGTCAGGAAACATGACCATCTTTGATTAATGAGCTAGTCAAGTAGAGGCATACTAGTGACCATAGTTTTGTCTATGTATTCACACATGTATTATGTTTCTGGTTAATACAATTGTAGCATGAATAATAAACATTTATCATGATATGAGGAAATAAATAATAACTTTATTATTGCCTCTAGGGCATATTTCCTTCAGATGCGCCATAGGGCGCCGGCCAGGCAAACGAAGGCGGCAGCGGGGCGCCAAAAGTTGGAGCAGGGGCGCCCTACCAGGGAGTGCCGGAGATCGATGGGGGAGGCGCACCATACATGGGTGCAAGACAGCGAAACCCCGGCGGCCCGGAAGCCATGGTCGAGGAAGGCCCGCCCGATGCGATCGGCGGAGGCAGGTCACCCGTCCCGCTCGATCCAGTCGGGGAGTTTGCGGGCGGCTGCCGCCAAGCCGTAGCCAGCGGATGGACGCCAGGAAGGGCGACGAAGGAGCGACGGCGGAGGCCGGTGCTTGGGCTGACGCGGCGGCGGCGTTGGTGGCAAGGGCAGCGGAAGACATCGAAAACCTAAACTAATACCATGTAAAACATATAGTTTGGGAAACTGCTCGACACCCTAAACGGGATGCGGCTATCTCGTTATATAGGGGTACCAAAGGATACAATACAATTACAGATGTATACAAGAGTCTATGTATATAAAGTGGCGGAGCGCTCCGGTGGGCGAGGTATGGCACCTGCCATACCTTGATTATTGGCAAAAAAAAATTATACATATGTATATTTCGCTCGGTCGCTCGAGCCTCCAGTCCTCGACCGAGTCGACCCAGTTCTGCCTCGAGCCCTCGAGCGCCCTCTGCCCACAAGTCCACGACCCCACGTCCCACCCACCTAAAAAAAGAAAACGAACGACCAGGGCATGCTCCGACCCCGTTCTGCTCCGACCCTGCCCGAGATCCAAACCTAGCTAGCGCGGCGGCGGCGGCGGCGGCTTACCTGGCGGGCGCGAGGTCGCGAGGACCAGGGCACCAGGCGGGTGCGGGCGGCGGAAGGCTGGGGGCTTGGAGCCTTGGAGGGCGGCGGCTCCAGCGGCGCAGCAAGCGACGGCTCCGGCGGCGGCTTCACCAGCAGCTCCGGCAGCCACTCCCGTGGCGCGGCGGCTTCAACGGCAGCTCCAGCAGGCGACGGCCACAGTCGGGGTTTGGGATTCAGGTGAGACCAACTGACCAAACTCTGAACTTTGATGGGCAGTAGCGTTTTTTCTTCTGTCAAAGTGTCAATTCTTCATGGACAGAAACAGTTCTGGACAGAAGTCACAGAAAGGCACTGACTAATAAGATGCCCAACCGGCTCAGTTTTGTCTAGATTGCTAGAAGATGGAAGGAAAGGGAAAGGGACTAGCAAATCCAAAGAAAAGAGGAAGAGGTAATTTCTCATTATTCTGAAAATTTTGTAGCAATTTTGAACAGCCTTAAATTCAACCATATTTTAGTGATATATTAATCTTCTCATTGCAGATTTGAAAAAGTATTTTGAAGTGCTTGGTAGTGGCAGCAAATCACAAACAAATCCAAGCACCCGCGAAAGTGTCAATATTTCAGCAAATGTCAATCATCAAGATCAAGTGACTTCCATGGAAAATTTGATGCCAACCGAACAAGTGGAACAGCAAACTGCAGATTCGGTCGAAGCTATAGTAGAAGAGAATGTTGAAGTTCACGGGGTTGAAGGTATAACTATTTTTAGTGAAGATTACATAAATGGTGATCCAGGCCTTCGCATTCCACTTGATAGTTTTGCCCCCAACATTAGAGATGATGTTAGATTTGCTTATATCCGAATGGGTGCAACTCAACCAACTAGTTGCACTTTCCCCCCAAATAGAGATGGAAGATGCTTCCGGCCACAATGGTATAAGGATTTTGAGTGGTTGGAATATAGTGTGGATAAGCGTAAGGCATATTGCTTCTATTGTTATCTTTTTAAGCATGACCGAATGGATGATAAATTTGGGCATGATGTTTTCTCCAAATTGGGTTTTGACTGTTGGAAAAATGCGGTTGCAGCATTCCGTAAACATGTTGGTGGGCCATGTAGCATCCACAATTTTTCAAAAACAGCATGTGATGATTTTAAAAATCAAAGGGCAAGTGTGAAAAGTAAAGTTACAACTTACAGCAAAGGTTCACTAGTCAAGTATGAAACTCGTGTGGATACATCTTTGGCCATTGTAAGTTATCTAGCATCGCAAGGTGAACCATTTCGTGGACACGATGAATCCAGTTCTTCTTTGAACAAGGGGAATTTTTTGGAGCTACTTGATTGGGTGAAAGAAAGAATTCCAGAAGTGAAGGTTGCATTTGATGAGCTATGCCCTAAGAATGCCCAAATGACTTCCGGAAAAATTCATTGTTGGAGGTACTTGAGCAAACAAGGAGAGATTATTTTGTTCTATGACATTTTGTTCTATGTGGAGTGGTCAACTAATTATATGACATTTTGTAGGTACTTGAGCAAACAAGGAGAGACTATTGAACGATTTTTAGGTATTAAGCATGTCCCGGACACAACATCTGCTTCTTTAAAGAAGGCATTGTTGGAGGTTTTTGCTAAACACGGTTTGGTTGTTGCGCGACTACGAGGGCAAGGGTATGATGGGGCATCTAATATGAGAGGAGAATTCAATGGCCTTCAGAAGTTAATTCGAGATGAGAACCCATATGCTTTCTATATCCATTGCTTTGCCCACCAACTGCAGTTGGTAGTTGTTGCTGTTTCGAGATGCTGCAAGGGTGTTGAGGATTTTTTTGAATATGTGACCATGATATCTAATCTCAGTACGTCATCTTGCAAGAGGAAGGATAAATTGCTTGACAAGCAAAAACAAGTTCTTTTGGATAAGATTAGGGGAGGTGAGATGCCCACAGGAAAAGGGAAAAATCAAGAAACATCCTTGGTCAGACCTGGAGATACAAGATGGGGCTCTCATTACACAACCTTATCTCGCATTGAATCAATGTGGGATGCAGTCATAGAAGTTTTGGGCATTGTTGAGGATGATGTGCGTGTTCCATGTAGAGCAGGAGGTTTGGTTCATCAAATGGAGACTTTTAGCTTTGTGTTCATCCTGAAGATGATGCTAAAGATCCTTCGTATGACAAATGATTTGTCTCTTCTATTGCAAAAGAAGGATCAAAATGTTGTTCAGGTATGGTATCGATCATGTTATATGTATCTACTCTGCTTGATATATTTTGTTCATGTAAACATACATGCATCTAAAATTGTAATTGTCTCATTTCAGGCAATGTCATTGGTTACAGATGTGAGAACACGTTTGATCAACTGGAGAAATGATGGTTGGGAGCCACTCTTGGAAGATGTCAAAGCCTTTTGCACCAAAAACGACATTCCAATACCAAATATGGATGACATGTTTACAAAGTGGGGAAAATCAAGAAAAGGTGGACGAAACAATATCACAGCTGATCATTTTTTTCGTGTGGACACATTCTATGCTGCCATAGACTCCATCACCACAGAGTTTGATCATCGTTTTAATGAGGTATCTTCAGAGCTGCTCCAGAACTTCTCTTGTCTTGACCCAAGAAACTCCTTTTCTAGGTTCAATGTGAATAAGCTTGCTAGACTCACAGAGATTTATTATGAGGATTTCTCAGATTATGAACGTGAACATATAGTTGATAACCTCGAGCTATTCATTATCCATATGAGAAGAATTGAAGAATTTAGAGCTTGTCATGATATTGCAAGCCTAGCTAAAAAGATGGTTGAACTTGAAAGGCATGTCATGTTTCCTGCTGTTTATCGCCTCATTGAGTTGGCATTGCTACTACCGGTAGCGACGGCAACAGTTGAAAGAGCCTTCTCATCAATGAAAATCATCAAGACTGAGTTGCGCAGCAAGATATCTGATGGCTGGCTTAATGACTTGATGGTGTTCTGAGTTGCGCAGCAATACGTCTAACAAACACTACTCGCTGCTCTGAGATAGTGTTACATAGCAACAAGATCGGTTTCTACTTCGGACAGACGGCGAAGACAGTTGGTACACGCCCTCCCTTGAATGCTCGACAATTGCTGCGGACGATGCATGCCGCTCGTATGGACAATTGATACTAGCTAGTAGTAGTATACTAGTAGCTGAGATCGACCGATGGAGCAAAAGGTTTTGGCTGAGCAGCGACCACGTGACACCGACTGAGAGGACGAAACTAGCCACAACATATACGCACTGGAGATGGACGGGGCGCGTACGTACGTGTTCCCGCTAGTTGATATTAGTACGGCTGTCGATCGATCTACTGTCATCATGCATGCACGTGAGGTCGCACTGGGCTTTGCATGCATGCACATCTAGCACAGGCGAGTAGGCGGAGCGGAGTGCACGTACGTACGTACCGAGAGACCACTTTCCTTTGGTGGATCGTCGCCGGGCCTGGCCTAGGCTAGGGTGTTACGGTAGAAATGCATGCGTTTTCACTCGGCAGTCGGCACTCGCCGGGGCCAACCTCACCGGCTGCACTGCACAGATGAGCACAGTGCATTGCTGCAGAGAAATGAATGAAGTGCATGCCGACGGAAGCGGCTAAGTACGTGTACGAGCTGCAGCGCTGCCCGTGCTCGACTGTGCACATGCATGCATGCTGACACAGTGACACGTACCCGGCCGGCCATGGTAGGCAGGCAGGCACATGCACCCTGCGCATGCTACTACGTGGAGCATTCAAGGAAGCTCCTGCCGATCGGCCGGTACAATAATGGCGGACCCAATCAACCGCCCTCGCCGTCTCCCGACACCGATCTCATCGTGAGCCAATGAATTGCAACAAGAGACTGCCATCCCCACACCCATGTCCACCGTATAGGGCTCTTGATTCGCAGGTCCACACTCGATACGGAACGAGAGCGGCCGGCCCTTTTCCATGGACTAAAATGGAGGGAGGGACTAGCATCCCTGTAAAGTTTTTTTTTTTTTTTGAAATCTTCACCGGGGGTAAAGACTCCCCAAAGGGCCAAAAGGCCAGAGGGTTTTACAGGGGGCAGCGATCCCTGTAATAATTTTCGACAGCTCACCCGTGCCATCACGATGTCACAAGCCATCCGTGATGAGTTCCAACTCTCAGATCCGGATCTGGGCAATGCCTATGCCAATGACATAAACCGTGCTCGAGTCACCAACCGCTACACCCCTCATTGTCCACACGGCCAAATTTGGCCGCCGCAATTTAGACGAGCACCACCCGCCACGACCAACACGCCGCCGCTGCACTCACGCGTGAAGTCCACAACGGCGAGCCGCCGCGCCGTGGCACCCCATGCCAGTACCGCGCCCAGGGCCAAGAGGACCAGCCCATGCCGCTCCATCATGCGAGGGGAAGAAGACGCCTCGCTGGCGCCGGCGTCGGTCAGGCTTCGCTCGACTGCGCCCTTTGGCGACAGCGAGGGAGGAGGAGGGAGGAGGCCGGCTCTTGCTGGCGGAGATTGAAGGCCCCACCACGTCACCTCGCGGGGGCGGCACAAGAGGGGATCGAACCTTACAAATTCCCGGGCTCAGTACGAGTTAGATATTACGGTAATGCTACATCTATGTAACGAAAGCTACGTATGTTACGTAAAGGGCAACGTGGATTATATAGTGATTGGAGAAGGGGGAGGAAGGGGCCCCATCCCCTAAAAATCAGGGGGAAGAGAGAATTGTTTTATGCAGTTTGCGTAAAAACTTACGTAGCTTAACGTAGATGGAGCATTATCGTAGATATTACAACATCTCCAACTAACCTCCTAAGAACGGGAGAGCCGACCACCCCCTATATGTTCGCCACTGTAACCACATTTTTTACATAAAATCTCAAATTCATGTAAAAACACATGTACATCAATCATTTTTTTAGCATAGTATAAACGCAGATGCCCACATACACGCTCACCACCCTACCCTATAAACACTTCTGAGATACTGAGCTAACACAACATCTTGACATTGATAAAGTTTCACCTTCGTGGTTGACAGAAATGTCTCCTCGCACTGAACACACATCCCGGAAGGCCTAGAATAAATCTAGGAAAATGCAAAATTAATGAGAAGTTTAGGACTTGAATCCTCACGGGCTGGTTCCATGGCAAGGAACATAACCATTTGAGCTACGCTCAGTTCGTACACACATCGACAATTGAGCGATAGAAATACATGTTGCAATGAATAAAACTGAAATAAAATTTATTAAAAAGCAACAATATGTAGTTCATAAAATTTGTACATCCATAATTCAAACATAAAATTCAGCGAGTGTGGATCAACATATGCTCCACGAGATCATTGAGTACTTACATGTGCCTTTGCTTAACTTGGAGTTTTCGATTCATCTCCAGAAATTCACATATGCTCCGCATCTTGTTCTGGGAGACGGACATTTACTCCGGTCTTCTCAAAATCATGTGTACAGGTTGCCCCTTCTCCATCGTCCTTCACAATCATGTTCTGCAAGATTACATTAGTGGTCATCACACTGTCGCATTGTCTTCAGACCCACATTATTACATCTCCATGCATGAACATTACCCAACGAATTTGGAGCACTCCAAATGTTCTCTCCACGTTCTTCCTATCACCTTCTTGCGTTTGCTCAAAGAAATATCGTTTGTTACCTTGGGGATCGTGTATAATCTTCACAAACACCGTCCAGTGAGGATAGATACCATCGGCAGAGTATTATCCCATGTTGTATTCATACCGGTTGATGGTGTAGTTGCATGATTCCTCATCACAAAGTCTCCTGAACAACTTAGATTGCTGAAGCACATTGATGCAATTGTGAGAATCAAGCATGACAAAGAAAGCATGTAAATACACAAGTCCTTTAATGCCACTACTTAAAGTATGATGGTGGCCTTTTTGGTGTGATCTTGCTCAGGGAAACCCGCCGGAAAATTTTCATTGGCAATGCATTCAATCGACTGAACCAAGTACCTGAAAACCTTTTTGCTGCTCCATCTACCAATAACTTTTTTTGTGTCCTTGACATTTGATTCTCTCAAGTACTCCGATTCAAACACCTTCTTCACGTTGTAGGAAAATTTATCCATGAACTCAATGCACGTGATCTTCCCCATCCGGACTTACCCATGAATGGCTTTACCATATGCAAGCATTCCACAGAGCAGCCGTGCATTTCTGCATAGGAGAGAAGAACAGTTGTACAAAACAATTCATCCTCAACGTGAAGTAAGGATCATATGCCTTCTCACCATCCACTATGCACGAGAACAAATGAATGCTCATCCGGAAGCGATGCTGAATAAACCCGCATGAAATATCGGGTTGGGTTTGAAGTAGTCATTGTAGAGACTCCGTGCCTCACTTATCCTATCTAATGCAACAACTATCATTCCTTTTATTGAACCCTTGAAGTTGAGGAATGTGCTGCTACTTTTTCTTATCCATTTCTTTTTGATGTACACCACCACCATCATATCAGCATCTTCGTCATCATCGATGTTTGAATCAGACGAATCGATGAACTTTTTAAATATGTAGCCATCAAGCTCCTTGTAATAACAATCATCATTCAACAAGTCCCTCGTATTCCTAAAAATTAGCTAAAGAATCACAAAAAAACAGCTCAGACATTTCATCGAACACATGGCGAGCAAGATGTACGTCCGCCGGAGTAGGACGCAACGAGGCGACGACCATGTTGCGGGAGGCATGGATGCTCGAGAGGGGTTTCGGGCACATGGTGGTGGTGCTATGGGTTGGGATGGTAATAGAGGTGGGTACGAACGACGAACAAGGCAAGGGCGGCGCAGACGAGGCAAAAGAGAGGAAGAGGGTAATTCAGGCGAGGGTTGGTTACGATTTGGAGAGATTTAGGGTGAGTCCATCCTGCCAGATCCTACATGGTGGACGCGTTTGAACAGCCCCAAATCTTCCCTACATACGGGCTGGGGTGTTACCGGACATATGAGCTGGGTTTGTGGGGTCCGGTTGGAT
The DNA here is from genome assembly GCA_021437245.1 of Aegilops speltoides. Lineage (NCBI taxonomy): Eukaryota > Viridiplantae > Streptophyta > Magnoliopsida > Poales > Poaceae > Aegilops > Aegilops speltoides. The sequence goes on along the minus strand of JAHHZJ010000650.1, from coordinate 87,946 downwards.
GTCTTTTTTTTTTGGGTGTCTGGGCTATGCACCTAGACATATGGGGGCAGAGTAGGGGGGTCCGGTTGCATATGCTCTTATGTTTAAAAAGTAACAACAAAAGAATTTTGTGTTCATAATTAAGGTCCTAAAATTTGAAGAAATATGGGCCGATTATGGCATTCGAAAAAGGTTCTGGTTCTTCTTCTTTCTCCCCCGTATTTTTTCCTTGAGACGCCCATCCCGTGGATGGACTGCCTACTGCCGCCACTGGCGGTACCCCCTGCATGCCTTGCTGTTGCCACCTTTGTAATGCTTCTGCCCCTCCCGCCAACACACACACACACACACACACACACACACACACACGCACGCACGCACGCACGCACGCACGCACGCACGCACGCACGCACGCACCACCGTTCTTCTTGGACGGTAGCAACCCACCCCCACACCCTGAACTATCATCCCCTGGCGACGATGCTGGCTTGTCGTCCCTGGTTCCATGTCACTCACAGATCGGCCTCTTCAACGACCACACACCTCAATGTCGCTTGTCTTGGCACCCCATCTACGCCTCCTCTTCTCCCCAGAATCGCTAACCCGAATTCAAATTTGAGGCAACCTGTATATAGGAAACACGAAGAATTGTATCTTACCAGAAGTATTAGCACTCTAGAATATTTTTTCTGGCTGAACACTCTAGACTTTTATCTAGGCTAGCTGAACACTCTAGATTATTAATACTATTTGAAGAACAATAAATGGCAAGGGACAGCCCACGAGAACGAAAGAGAAAGAAGGGTGAAGAGGGGATCTTAATCCTTAATCCCGTTCTTTGTGATCTCTAAATCCAGTTTGTTGAGACGTAGGCGTAGCACGTTGGAGGACGATGTGGTGTGAGCTGTGTGACTCACGCTAGACTAGACCAGCCCAAGCCCATCGTCCACTCCGGCAGTCCGACTTAAATAGAAGTGGGAGGGCATAGCAGAGGGCACAGAGCCAGAGGGAGATTGAGATTTGAGAGAGAGAGTGAGCAGAGGAGAACAGAGCAGAGCAGGATGAGGGTGGCCGTGATCGGCGGCGGGGTGAGCGGGCTGGCGGCGGCGCATGAGCTGCTCGCCGCCAGCGGCGGAGACGGCGTGCGTGTGACCCTGTACGAGGAGGAGGACCGCCTTGGAGGGCGTGCCAGCACGGTGGCCGTCGACGACGGCGCCGGACGCGTCCACCTCGACCTCGGCTTCCTGATCTTCAACCAGGTCCGTACGTACATGAGTGAAGCTACCTGCCTGCCTCATGCAGAACCAGCTCCAGAAGAGAACGATAGCACACCTCTTTGGTTTTCTCCAAGTGTATCTGTACCTCGCATAAAATTGTTTCTGAAAAAGAAGTATACGAAAACGACCGCCGTGATAGACAAGAATGTTTACAAGGCTTGTAAAAATTGCTCCATTGTCAAGAGAAGGAAAAACCATAAAAAAAGGGAGAGAAGGAAAAACGATACACTACTCACTCGGTCGTCGGTCCCATAATATAAGAGCATTTTTGATACTAATACCGAACCACTAGATGTAGATCCTTCCTACCTTTTTTTTTTGTGAGAAATATATAGATCCTGCCTTAATCTTGGCATCCGGAGTTCTTGTTTGCTTCTGGTAACTCGGTGCTAATTTTAGTTATCACATATTCTTTTTACCATTTGTTCTTTAGGGGTTCCCTTGACCCTTTGTGGTAATATGTTCTTGTAGAACCGGGCATATTCTTTTCAGTTTTTGAGTGGACGGCATGCTATGTTTCGAACGGTCCATTAAGTTTGTGTTTTTTTAAATGTGTTTCCTAACATGTCGTAAAATGTTACTGCCAAAATGAGTTTAAAACAATGGGAAAATCAATATATTACAAAAACATAAAAAAAATCACGTACCATGGTAGAAATGCCCATATAAATGAAACGAAATGTTTATCACACATTTTTAGAGATATTCGTGTATATAAAAAATATTAGTTGATAGATTAAACATGTGCTTCATATACATTAAAAAATTATTTTCGTATCTCCAACTCAAACATATACCATGCAAGTAAAACGGTAAATATAAAAAAGAAGGGAAAGCTGAAAAGAAACAACAGCAGAAAACACCTTGTTGATCGGGAAGGTCAAGTTTCAGCATTGCTCTCGTTCTTGTAACCAAGCAGCGCATGTGCTAGCGAACTTCAGTTTTTGTAATAAGTCTTCTCTTAGTTGGACGGATGAGCCCCCGGCCTCCCCGCAAAAAAAAAAAAAAAAAAGGATGAGCCCCCGGCCTGTCTAGTTTCTAAACTACTTGATGATGTAATTCCTCTTTTAAATCAATAAAGCGAGCCATGATGGCCTTCCCTCAAAAAAAAAAAAAGGAAACCTGAAACAGAAGAAGGATGGAAATGGGCCCGGCCCTAATAATTAATTTCGCTGGACATCTTTCCACTTACTCTCTTCTCCTCCAAAAAAAAAAAAAAAAGAATTCCACTGACTCCGCCGGCCATCATCTGTGGACTGCGGTCCTCCGCCGGGGCGGCCAACTTCGTCGTCTCCGGCGGGCCGCAACCGGCGATCTCGAACACTCCGACAAGGAGTCCCATCCCCATGACACCTTCGGCTTCTTCCGACGTAGCTTCTGCGCCACCGTCGAGGCTTACCCATCTCTGCTCTGTGCGTTCGCCTACGTCAGCCGGCGTCGGCCCGAAGGCCGCTCCGACGAGGTGCCCCCCGGCACCCTCCGATGCTGCTTCGGTGCCGCCACGATGCCTCCCCCTTGCAGCCCTGTGCCTTCGCCTACTGCAGCACCCTGCCGCCGTCATTTGAAGCGAGCCCCGTCAGCCTCCAAGACAGCAGGGAAGGTGCTCGGTAAAATGCTTCCAAGCGCAAAACTCATCCAGTGTCTACTTAGTTGCTCATTGATTTAGTTCGGACCAAATACTACCATTCAACTTGACTCATCTTGTTTTCAAACTAAGAGTGAGCTTGACTCATTCGATCATTTTTTAACCGGGTTATGTCAGCTTGGAGATTGGTGACCACCATAGCATGCATATGAACCTACAGTATCTGACCTCAGCTTGGAGGTAGGCGTGATCTAAATGACACTGTTACTAGCTCGAGGGAAGCATTTTCACTGGCTGTGATTTAGGTTCGGAACTTTCCTAGCGAGTGGGTAGATTCTGTGGCACTAGTTTCTTCGCATTACTGTTTCATTTTCTTAAATGTGTCTATACCTCATAAAAATGTTCCCGTAGATCATCAGTCAGAAGTCATAACGAGAATGCTGACCAGGCTTATGAAAATTGTTCCATTATAATTATATAGAGGGAAGCGAACATTATGGTTTTTGCTGGAAAAATGAAGTTTCTGAAAAGTACAGGAAAAGGTTCAGCTGTCACATTGAGAATGTTTACAAGGCTTGTGAAAGTTGCTTTATTGTTCAGAAGGAAGACAACATTATGTCTTTTGGAGCAATTAGGAAAATTTCGAAAAATATTATACTAAAAAATTGTTCAAGAGTTAGTCTTTCGTAGGCCTTGTCGAAATGTGTGGTGGTGTAAGTTCGTGTGTTCATCTATGTGTTTTACTCAGAGTTCAGAGATAGACTTTTTTTTTCCCTCGGTATCAAATTTCCAGCGCTGTTGGCGCCCACGCCTAGGATTAACCAATGTTGGGAGGCCTTTCCTCACGGTATCTGGCATGATCTCAACAATCAGAGCTCTTGTTCCCTTCTTACAATTCAGTGCTTATCTAAGATTATGACAAGTGTCCATCTAGCATTTGCTGTCATCTGTTGTACATCCCTTGAATGGAGCCGCATTGACTGCCTAAGTTATGTATTGTCATGTTTTCAAAATTGTACTATAATGCTTATGGTTGCAAATACAGCTGTAGCTGTACATGTTAGTTTATATCTGTTTAATGTGCATGGTAGTAGCCTATTTTGATATTTTTCTTTACTCTGATTAAATCTATTCAGAGGAAGATCTTCGTAAACCTATATTATAAGATTTTTTTGGTCCTCGCTAAGGTTTTTGTTGTACCATATGCATCAATTGTAGGTAACATATTCCCATATGATGGAATGGTTAGAAGGGCTCGGGGTGGAGATGGAGAGATCAGACATGTCTTTCTCAGTGAGCACACAATCGGACGGCGGCAGCAGAGGATGTGAGTGGGGCAATGGCAACGGTATCTCGAGCCTCTTGGCGCAAAAAGCTAATATACTGAAAACAAGTTTTTGGCGTATGGTCCGTGAGATACTGAAGTTCAAGAACGATGCTCTGACGTAAGCAGTTCAGTCCCTCAGTTCTCATGTCCATATATAATACTTCCATTTGAAGCTGTACATATGCCTTGTGTTTATATATGATAACAATTAACTTGCTGGTTTAATCTTTGGAATGAAGGTACCTGGAGTATCATGAACTTAACCCTGACGTGGACTGTAATGAGACATTGGGGCAGTTCATTCAGTCACATGGATATTCCCTATTTTTTCAAGAAGCTTATCTTGTATTGCTTCTAATCTACTTGCTTATGCTTCTCCTTTTTTAGTGTATCCAGCAACTCTTCATTTTGGCGAACATCAGAATTTCTATATTCAAGTTTTGATTTTTATGTTTTTGAACAGTCATGTAAAACTGTAAAAAGAAACTACAATTTTCTGTTAATTATAAAATTCAGATGAAATGTTCAAATTCTAACGAAAATCTGGGCTGACTACTATGGCTAGTACGTTTTTCCACCAACATTGGTGCAGTGCAGGGTAATTAAGGCTGGTTATTATGCAGTATTGAGTTGATGACACGTAAATATATATTTGGTGCAGATTCCAGTGTGTGCAGGCCTGTGGCCATCTTCACTCCAAGGTGTTTTGAGCTTGTCCGCTTTCTTCGTGATATCATTTTTCCGTAACCATGACCTTCTTCAGGTGCCTAGCTACTTTGTATATTTGTTTCATTCCCACTGCATTTGCATGCTTAATTCTTCTTTGTGCATTAGAAAGCTGATTAAAGTCGCCGCCCTCTCAGCTGTTTCGCTACCCCCAGTTGCCCACTGTCAAGGTTCTTTTGCAGTCCGTTGTAGACAAGGTACTTACAGCGACCCAGATGGGCGACAACAGGGTCACACATGATCTCTGTTTATTATACTCTATAGGCTTTAGCTGCAGTCAATGCAGGGACTAAACAGTGCAACTGTTGCGTACATGCAGGTAAAAGGAGAATTGGAAAGCATGGGCTGTCGAATTAAAACCAGCTGTCGGGTCAAATTCGTTTCAAGTTTTGATGGAGGTAAATACATGCGTTATTGCTAATGCCAAACTCTTTGTTGATTGCCTGGGAGTACATACAAACAATGTGTCTGTCATCGTATTATCCTGGCACTAACGGAAACAATATCTTGGCACTGGCAGCTGGCCACAGAGTCTTGGAGAATGATGGTTCAGAGGAAACATATGACAGTGTTATCCTTGGGGTCCATGCACCCAATGCTCTCAAAGTACTAGGAGCTGAAGCTACACATTACGAATTGAAAATTCTAGGTGCTTGTCAGTATGTCGAAAGGTAAAGCCCGTCTTCTATTGCTAAACGAATGCATAAATAAAGTTTGATCTGATGTACTACTCGTAAGACACATTTATGTTGCAGAGATATATACCTCCACTGCGATCAAAATTTGATGCCCCGAAATTCGCCGGCATGGAGCGCCTGGAATTTCCTGGGGACAACTAGCAGGGGTTTTTCTGTTACTTACTGGCTAAACCATATACAGGTAAATTCTTTGGTTTCACATACAGGTTTTGTATAATGATTTAATTGTATTGATGATATATATCTTGAAGAAAGGCCCTGCCCCGGATTTATTACGACGCTGAAACCATTTTGTACGTTAGCGTTACATGTTGTCAGGACTAGGCATGTCTCCGCAGCAAAAAGAAAGAACCAATGGATAAAGTCATTTCTGTGTAGCAATACAGCCATATTTTCATCACCTTAGAACACACTCTAGAGCAGACTCACTGAATAAAAGCAAAATGGAACCTTCAGCCCAACCCCTCCAGCAGTATGAATGGATTACTTAATTTTTAATTGTGGTATATTTGATCTTTTTTCGCAATTCCAGAAAATTGAATCTGCCAGGCCTTTCCTGGTGACACTCAACCCCCCCTGTGTTCCGGATCATGTACTCCTTAAATGGTCTACAAGCCTTCCTGTTCCGTCTGTGGCTGCGGCGAAAGCTTATCTTCAGCTTGATAAGATCCAGGGAAAGAGAGGAATATGGTTCTGTGGGGCATATCAAGGTAACCTGTTTCATGAATTTCAGTTTGTAGATGATTTGTTCGCAACAACTTGCATGTAGATGTACGACATACTTTTACTACATTAAAGTTTGGTATGAAATAAGAACACCAGGTCTCAAATGTCTCTTCTGCCTTGGGTAACAGGTCACGGCTTCCATGAAGATGGATTGAAGGTATTTGCATGCACAACCTCTCCATTCTCATTTGGACCTGTGTGCCATAGTGGACAATACTGTTACATGCTAAAATATTTGACAGAACAAATCTGAACATAAATAATCCTATCATAACCATACCAAATTATATCCTTGTTTACCTCTAGTTGGCCTAAGGCCCAAGCTACTAGATCTTCAAGGTTCTCCTTTATTAATCTATGGGGGCCGTTTCCTTTTTACACCAGTCTGACAAATACGTTTTTGGTTTCAATCACATAATTCAGAATGACTATTTCATGAATAGATACATGCGGTCAATTTTTATTGGACATATTGAACCGATGCAGGCTGGGAAAGCAGCAGCTCAAGCTTTGCTTGGAAAGAAATGCGAACTTCTGCTGAACCCAAAGCAAATGATTCCATCATGGACTGAGGCTGGGGTGCGCCTAGCAGTTGCAAGATTTTTTAACCTATACATATCCATCGGCAACTTGATGTGAGTCCATTTATGAGTCAATATACTACAGATGTCTAATTATGATTATTTTTCACCTTAAAAAACTTCGTGCAGATTGGTTGAAGAAGGAGGCAATGTGTTCAGCTTTGGTAAAGCTTGCGACAAATGCCGTGTAAAATCTGTAATGCGAGTTCATGACCCCTTGTTCTATTGGAAGGTTATCTTCTCTTATCTTTTTCTTCCTACATATGCATTTTTTTGTTTTTTCTAATTGGTGATGTGTCCATGCATGATTCTTTATTTCTTATATACCCCACTGTAATTTCTTTATCCAACCTTCTCATTTGAACTACATCTACATGTGTTTATCCTGGCTCTCTCACGGCTTTCAGATTGCAACAGAAGGAAACCTTGGCTTGGCAGAAGCCTATATTAACGGCTGTTTCTCTTTTCTCGACAAGAGAGAAGGCCTTCTGAATCTTATCCTGGTACAACTATATCATAGTCCATGAGCTTATTGATAGAGCTATTTCTTTCTTCATTACAGATCAATTCAATGATCCACTCCCCTGCAGATTCTCATTGCTAACAGAGATGACCGTAGAAACCGCCGCATTGCCAGAAAAGGGTTCTGAACCTTCAATTCTCCACTAGATTCCTATGAATTGTTTCACAAAAATTGAAGTAGTATCTATGAATCTCTGTGATTGTGACTAATCATGTATATAAAAATTGTTCGGTTTGCAGAGGTCGATGGACACCATTGCATGTACTAGGTCGGTTGGCACATGCTAAGTACTTTTTGGGCAAATTCTCAAGGAAGAACACTGTGACACGAAGTCGCCGAAACGTCTCTCAGCACTATGATCTTGTCAGTACTCATGTCTCTTCTTTTGTTATTATATTCCTTCAGGATTAAGATAACTAGCTGCTTCGGTCAATTTGTAATGCTATAATTATTGCAGATCTTGTAGAAATTGAGATCTTTTGTGTTCCAAACCTTATAAAAATGATAGATTATCATTCAGTAATTACCATCTACATGCCAAAATATACTAATAGTTCTGTCTTTCTTCTCATATGTGTGTGCAGAGTAACGAATTTTTCTCGCTTTTTATGGATAAATCAATGACTTACTCTTGTGCAATTTTTAAGGTTTGTAAATCTTGTTATTTTGTTCTGCAGCTTGTAATTTTGTAGAGTAGTTTTGTTAATCATGGACTAAAAGTAAATTGGTAGATGGAGAACGAAAGCTTAGAAGCAGCCCAGGAACGTAAACTTAGCCTTCTAATCAACAAGGTAATACTACCATGTCTCCTGAGATTGTATCATTCGACTGATTACTAGTTAGACAATGTTGTGAACATGATCTGATGGTACTTCAACCTTGCAAAATACACATTTAACCAAAGGCTAAAGTCGAGAGGGGGCATCATGTTCTTGATATCGGTTTCGGCTGGGGAAGTTTAGCAATACAAGTGGTTAAGCAAACTGGCTGCAAATACACCGGAGTCACTTTGTCGGAGGAGCAGCTTAAATATGCCCAGGGAAAAGCAAGAGAAGCTGGCTTAGAGGTTAGTTCTATGTCATTCCCTTGTTTACGGTTTTATGCAATACAAGTGCAGTTTAATAGTTTATCAATAATTGCTAATTCACCATATGCATGTGTTAACTGAGAAAGTGGTGTGAGGAAAAATTTCTATATTACTCCCTCCTTTAGGAAATACATGTGCAGTTTAATAGTTTATCAGTAATTACCGATCCACCATATGCATGTGCCAACTAAGAAAGTGTAGTGTGAGTATTTTAGGGTTTTTACCGTTCTTGTAATTTATGATGTAAAGATGTGAGAGTGAATATGTCATTTGATAGGTGCAAGCATGGCCCAATTTTTACCAATAATTGATTTACTTTCTGTTGCCGCCAATGTTTTGAAACAACGAGCCCCCTTGTCGATTTCCATTAGCGAAACCAAAAACTAAACAAAGCAGCATTAAGAAGTTTGCAAAACCAACTACTTTTTTGCGCTACAGAACCAATTACTTATTACAGATCCAGGAATGTAGGAGCCAACAGCCCAAAAAAATTCTCAGGATCATTAATTCATTAATTAACCTGCCAACCATCGGGACCCAGCCATGTCTTCTCGTGTAAGCCTCTTTGACTACTAGCTTTATCATCAAGACTCTTCAAGATTTCTTCGATCTTGTTCTTTCTGCAAAATAGCCCAAGCGTCAGGGTTGCTGTACAGGCTGAGAAGATCACTAGGATATTGTTGTTTGAAGCAAGCTGCGTTTCTGATCTTCCAAACTGTTGAGCATATTGCTCCTCCCCCACAAAGCACCAATTTGTGATAGGACACTGGGAATGTATCAAACCACCCACCAAGTTGATCGTCAGTACTGTCTGGGGGTCTAACAAGGTCAAAGACACAAAGGATCACTTACCATATCAACTTTTTTCTTTCGGTGTTTACCTCCTTTTTAGCTCAACCCTAAAATCTGAGGAGCACAACTTGAAAATCTTGTTATTTGTTATGTTTAGCATAGCCCTACTAGGGTTAGCATTTGGAACATTAACCCACTATCAGAAGTAAGATCTTCGTTCTCCTCTGACACAACTTGAAACAGATTATCTTCCATGGGTTCTTGCACTTTTTTACCCTTTTCCCCTTCCACAAACAAATTCGTTCTTACCACATCCAAAGATGTATCAACAGAAGTTAAAGCATGGAAATCAATATCACTAGCATTAACCCCTCCTAGCATATTAGTTGGATCTAGCAAAACATCATTAAGTATTTAAAATACTCCCTCCATCCCAAAATAAGTGTCGCAGATTTAATACAAAGTTGTACTAACTTTGTACTATCTACGACACTTATTTTGGGACGGAGGGAGTAGTTGGTAGAAGGGAACTATCAGAGACAGTGTTTGTACCTGAGAAAGCGTTCTTCAGGGCCACTGTCTTCATAGCCAGCTCAGCCATGTGAGCATCCTGGCATTTTAGCCTATCACATCTTTTGACCTTAGCTCCAGAAGACCCAGCCTCCTGAACCCCAAGCCACCCAGCATCAGTTAGTTTCAGCTCCTCATTTTCTTTGTCGTTCTTAATGCTCCCATTATGGGGATCAAAAGCATTTTTTATTTTGGTCCGAAAGGGTTCTCAGTATTCTGCCACTTTCACTTGTGAAAAATAAACTCTGTCTTGACACCCTTCAAAATAAGTCAATTGTTCATCATCATCTCCTCCTGCTTCCTCTTTATCTTCACAGTTTCTTCTTCCATATCCTTTTCTTTGTCAATGAGCCTATTCAACACTCTGCTTCCTGGATCTTATTACCCGCGAACTCAGTCTGAGACAGTGTTGAAATTTTTGCAGTTTCCAGGGTAACACTCTCTAGCTCAGGCATAACCAGAGTTCCTATCTCAGTTAAAAATATAACTGTTGCGAAAGATGGTAGCCTTCAGGCTCATTACTTCTCTCTTCCTAGTGTTTTGTTTGTGCTCTTTGTTTGTCTTTCTCTGTTTAGTGCTCAGGATTATCAGTTGTTCTCTTTCCAGTCGGCCCACCTGTATCCAGATTCAGAATACCATGCTACAGTTGACCCTACTGAAAAATGAATATCATATATCCAGGGTTTCACCTAACCCCCAACATAGGTCGAATTTTCTTGACATTTTTTTACATCCACTCTAAACCTGACAATATCGAGGTCCTCCAACAACTGCATATCCACTGTGTCCAATGTTCCATTGGAAGATCCACCCTCACATATCCCCTTGTAATGTCTCATCTCTTCTGGGCTCCATCTGCCCGCACGCGCCTGTGCAATCTCCCCTTAGGTCTAAACTCAGTCAAAACCCTCACTGTTACGCATTGCAGCCTTTTAATTTCAAATCCTTGAAATCAACCAACATTTCAATCATCTCAGGAGAAGGAAACTGTACCACAAATCCTCCTCATTTTTTGCAGGGGACAAAATCCTCTCCTTTAGCAACAAATTTCCATGACCGATTCCGTTGATACCGCACGGAGAAACCACAATACAACAATGCGGGAGTATGGTTACCTCTAAACACTCGAATGAAACCGACGGTCAATGCAGTTTCCACGCGCTGCGACGGTTTGGCCTGTTGTCCCAAATCGAAACATTCATTCCTTTATGTGGTTATACAGGCACATTTACCTTAGAATAAGTAGCTCTGTCTTGCTTGGTGGAGGCAGGAGGCTGTAGTCGAGGAAGAATGCCCTTGCAGCACCGGCTTCGGCTTCCACTGTGTCTCCATGCGTGCCACCAAGCGATTGTGATTCGAGGCATCCCCCGCCCTCTGCGGCCCCCTCCGATCCATCCACCGCTAACGGCACAGTCATCGCGGCTTCCACACTTGTCATGACCTGATGACCACCACATCTTCACAACACGCCATTCATTGCCCAAACCCCCTCCATAGCTTGCTTGACCTCTCCCTGCCACCCGCTTGCAACGAGTATCGCCGCCCCTTCCACTGCGAAGGAGTCAACAACACCTCCCTGTAGGACCACAAATCACGAGCTCCAGATATCACCACCTCCCTACTCCCCTGCCCCTTCCTCGGTCACCATCGACATGATTCAAGTTTGCGAGAGTGGAATGGGACAGATTGGGTGAGTAGCTAGCGCATATAGCCCAGGGTCCAACCAGCCCACTCGAAATGAAAAGGTATTCCCCCGCGTGCCTGCCAGCATCATAGTTTGGCTTTGACTTGTTTTCTCACCTCAGCTCTAAGTTGCGGCTTTACCGCTATGTGTTAGTATTCCATAGGTTTGTAGAATTTGGCGAGAAGAGTTTTCAATTTGGAACAAAAGTATACAAACATAGTTTGATTAATCAAGATTTCTTTAAGCATTTGGATTGGACAGAGTCAGGTTTAATATATTTTTATTTTTGGTTCTAAATATATTTCGCGAAGAGAAATATCATACGAGAATGGCACATGGAAATAATAGACGTGCACATTAAAAACAATGGGAATAGGCATGCAGTAGTAAGGATCCAAATACTCTGTACCACATAAAAATGGGCATATCTTCTGCTATTTTTGTGAGATTTTCCAGCAACCTATTTTTTCTGGCTAGCCTGTCATGCACTTTAAATATAGAATAGAATAGATAAATACAGACCTGCACAGAGAATTAATCTGGTTTTGTCCCCAGCTTACTTCGTCATGGTGAAATCCTAGCTAACAATTCTACTGTCTATTGTTATTAATTTTTAGGACCACATAACTTTTCTGCTGTGTGACTACCGTCACATACCACCTTACAAGTATGACGCAATCATAAGCATGTAAGTATATATTACAGGTGTGCGCAGTGACTTCGACAATACATGTACGCATTGTTATAATACGTATTCCTCTTCTGTGAAACAGCTGTATGATTGAACATGTTGGCCATGAATGCATGGACGAATTTTTTGCCTGCTGCGAGTCTTACTTAGCTGAAGATGGCATAATGGCCCTCCAGGTTAGTGCACGTCAAATATCATTTTCAACAACTAAGTGTCTTTCCATCCAACCTTACGGCTGGATTCCACTATCAGAACGAATAATGAAGTAGCATATATGCCTTATTTCGATGCACAAGAATGAGGATTATGCTTTATTCTTTCGTATTGGCAGAAAACCCACTGAAACGTACTCCTTGTATCCAAGCAAGATCTTAGGTTTACACTATCATGAACTAACCATTATCTGCAAATACATACATGTGCGTTTAGTTCATCTCAGCTCCAGAGGAACGGTACGAGCAATACAGAAAAAGGCCAGACTTCTTAACAGAATATATATTTCCTGGTGGTTGCCTTCCTTCTTTGGCCCGTGTAATCTCTGCCATGAGCACGTCATCAAGGTTCAGGTACGTTTCATATCAATCGATTGGTGCTTGATTGGTTACTTTCATGATCATGGATGAATCTCCATTGATTAAGCCCTCCCTGATCTTGTTGCGCACTGGGTGTAGCATAGAGCATGTCGAGAATATTGGGCCCAATTACTACCCAACTCTGATGTGCTGGATGGACAACTTCACTGCCAACAAAGAGTAAGTATCAACTGTCATCACTATAGAAGAATAGTGTTGTCCCGTTAATTAGGAAAAAACTTGGTGAACACAAGACTAGCACATATATTATATGTTCATTGAGCAAGTAAATTTGCTGTGACGATATATACACATATACATATATAGTCACAGTTGGTTGCCCAGTTAGTATTAAAATCTTATTTTCTTTCTGTTTCTTGCAGTAAAATTTTGGCCCTGGGCTTTGATGAGAAGTTCATCCGCATATGGGAGTACTACCTCATATTCTCTGCGGCTTGTATGAAGTCACGGACACTTGGAGTTTACCAGGTACATATGTACGCATGCTGTAATGTATATAGTATTTACCTATGTTATTTCCAGACAAATTGAAGTAATATACTGCTATACGGTACTCTTAAAAAGGTGTCATTTTGGAAATCAACAGTTCCCAAATATAGCAACCATTAGTTTTTCACCACAATAAATTATAAAACTTAATAAAATTGTTAAATGATGAAAATGTTTTCTTGAGAAAGCCTTTCACATGTGGTTTTCATATATCAAAATATAGCGACCATTACTTTGATACTTTGACAAAAATTATGTCTCAACCTGCACCTTTTTGTAGAAAGGAGTTTGTACTAGTACCATGTACTTATTGTGATGATGCTTGACTGGCTGACAAATATATATGCTGTATGCAGGTTGTTTTCTCTCGCCCAGGCAACCGTCGGCTAGACCAGCCTTTGGCTAAAGCCTAAAAGCAACATATCCTTCTCCGTTCAGCTGTCGAAGTGTTACTTCTCGATAGCCTACTACTCCTTTTAATAAGTCAAGTCTGTCCTGGAATGGTTCGATCATACGGGCGGCCTGATCAGGTGGTCTGGTGATCTATCTTCCTGTTTTAATCATGAAATGTTTAGTTTTTCATGGCAGTGTATTATCTATTAATAAACATGTATGTGCGTATGCAAGTGCTACCTTAGACTAGTCAGTAGAATTTGATAATTGCATGGAAGGAACCGGTTTGTTGCTATGATATCTACTCCCTCCGTTCCTAAATAATTGTCTTTCTAGAGATTTCAACAAGTGACTACATACAGAGCAAAATGAATGAATCTACACTCTAAAACATGTCTACATAAATCCGTATGTTGTAGTCCATTTGAGATGGCTAGAAAGACAATTATTTTGGAACGGAGGGAGTATATATCAAAAGGAGTTGATGTCCTGGTTTGTTATTTTTGATCTATTCCACATTTAGCATTTCTTTTCAAATGCTGGTTATGAGACAGAATCAATGTTCCTAATTATCTTGTTCCACCACTGGCTCAGGAAGAGCATCAGTTATACTACTTGCCAGTCATCACATGCATGTTTTCTTAGATGGAAAGGTCCAAACGAGTCATGCTTTAAATTAATAAAGCCAAAATTGACCAAGAGTACAACAAATTGCTCACACAATATAGCAAGTCCGAGATTACATGCACATAAAGAAAAAGAACAACGGAAGTGTTAGGAAAAGGCAACTTTTTTTTTGCATGGTAATACGTGTCTCATTTATATAGAATAAAGATCAAGTTACAAGGCACGTAAACACCGACCATACATGACTGAAAAGATAGGAAAATCCTATGCAAAATACCAGCGCCTGTCCCTTTCCTTCGACACCACCGAAGCGGCCACCAAAGGGTAAAAAGACAGATCACCTCTTCGCCCAAGCTCGACGCGGCTCCATCGCTAATCAACAGCTTTACGGACCTCCAAAGTAGTTTGCCAAAAGCAAAACCATAGCCGTTGAAAGAATCAGACCGGGGCAACATGTCCCCGGACACGCCATTGAACTTCAGAACTGACACCCACAGACTAGCTTATATGCACGTACATGTGACGGAAATATACATAAAACCACTTACACAACTTCCCCGAACAGACAACTTAAACAATTTTTTGAGGGGCGCGGTAAATGGCCCCTCCCCTCTCCCCCCTCTCCGCCCGTCGGTGCCCTGTATACTGCCAAAGCAGTTGGCGGGAGGGACATTTCAGCCCGTGCCCCCCCCCATTCCGTAGCCACCCTCCGCCTTCGATTCCGGCACGCCGCTTCGCCGCTGCCCCGGATCCGCCGCACCGAGCCGCCCTCGGGTCACCGCCGCCCGGATGCTCCTGCTTGCAACTACATGGTGAATGTGCATTAGTACACAAAGGGCTACTATCTTGTAGATTATATTTACCCTTCTTGGCCTACATTTGTCAAGACCATCAGAAAACCCAAAACTAGGAAGGAAGCTGAATTTGCAAAGGTCCAAGAGGCTGCCCAAAATGTATTGAAAGAGCCTTTGGGGTTTTGCAAGCTAGGTTTTCCATTTTTCATGGTCCTGCTCGTTTGGGGACAAACGAACCCTGAGCAACATCATAACATGTTGGTAATTTTTTTTCGCGAATACGCAAAGCTTGTGTATCTTTTCATTGATAGGTAGAAGAGAACAAAGTAACAAGAGGGGAGGAATAGGGATACAACACGGCACACACTCTCCTAGCCTAAAACTCCAGCCATGAAAGGGAAAGAAACAAGACCTAGAGCAGCTAAGCCGCGTCACGAACAAAGCCGGGCACCAGTGTCACATGGCCATGCCATCAGGACGGAGCAAATCAACGTAGCCCCCACCTTGAAGCGCTAAGAAGAGTCGGCAAGTGGATTTCAGGATCGGACCGGCCTGAGGAAGAAGCCATGGAAGAAGCCGACGATGTTGTACATTGTACCTCGGATGTCCACATCTTGAAAAGCAACCCAAAACCAAGCAGGGTGTCCAACATCACCAATTTCAACACCGAAGACACCACGAGCAACCAAGACGACGCCTTCATGAAGGGGGACGACATCGGGATGCCGCCGTCGTCTGGTTTGGAGAACCGGACCAAGGGTTTCCCCCCGTGCTCGAAGGAGGACGGGTCGAAAAGCCATGGCAACGCCTTCAAGAAGGAGACGACATCCGCAGATGTCGCCGCTGCCAGCACCGGCAAGCCGAGCAAGGATTTCGTCCCGGCCTTTGACCGAATCACCCCAAATGCCGTCGGATCAGGAATCGAAGACAAGGAAACCATGAAGCTGGCTGGAACCACCACGGCAGGGAGAGATGCACCCATCACCAAACAAGGTGACATGGGCGCTGCCGGATGCAACACAATCACCAACCAGCATCACCAACACAACTCACTGCAGGCACCAGATCCACCACAAATGCCATGGTCCAGAACTGGGCGGGGAAAGGATGCGCCGCCGCCAGCAGCACCAAAGCCAACCGAAGAGAAGGCATGGCTGGACCGAGAGCCATGGGGAGGAGCAACTGGCAGGGGTAGGTCGTGGAGTTGGGAAGCACTGGAGGGGGTGTAGCACGGGGAGAGATACGCCGCACCGGGCAGGCCGGCGACGGCCCAGCCAAGAAGCCTCGAACACCATCCTCCCGGGATCCGGCGCCGGCAACAGCAAGGGTGCTAGAGGCCGCACGGATCTGGCGCGGGAGAAGGTGGTTGGGGCGAGGACGCGCCAGCGATAGCCGGAGCCCACAGGGAAGGGGCGGTCGAGGGCCAGGGAGGAGGAGCCGGAGGTAGCACGCCGGCGCCGGAGCGCGACGGGATCCGACGGGAGAGGTGTGGAGGGGGGAGGAGGCTTGCAGTCGGGCCGGCCGAGGCGCCCCGCCGCCACCTTCCTGGGAGCCGGCACGGCTTCGCCGACCGCTCCTCTGGTGGCGGCGAGGAGGCGGGGCGAGGTGGGAGGGGGCCGCGGGGGCGGGGGCTAGGGTCCCCCCCCCCCACACCGTCAGGGGAGGCGACGCGGGGGTCGGGGGAGGGCAAGAAGGAAAGAGTCTTCACGTTGGTGATTTTTCACAACATGATCATCGAAGATGAGAGGAATATGAACTTGGAGTTCTCCTACGACAATGTCGGTGGCCGTGTGAAGCCATCTAGATATCCCGACTGCATACAAGCATTCCTTCAGACATACCAAAAAAATGAAGACTCAAACACCCACCACCAGCTTCAACACTATCTCATTGAGCACCATTAGCAAAGGCATGCGTAGTAATAAAACCTATCATTTTTACATCATTTAATTTAATTCATGTTTCATTTGTATCATTGTTGTATTTGGAACAATTCTTGTATCGAATTTTAAGTTTAATACTAAGATTTGAATAATTATTGTAATTTGAATGATTGTTGTATTGTACTCCCTCCGTCAAAGCTAGTACAAAGTTAAGTCACTTATTTTGGGACAAAGGGAGTAATATTTAGATTTTAGTTTATATTGATTTGAATAATTATTGTAATTTGGATGATTGCTGGGTTGTTTTTCGGTTTGAGGGCACGTTCGGCCTTGCGCGGTCTATTCTGCCGTAGCCCGTGTCAGCCCTCAAAATGCGTTTTCCGTGGCCCTTATACGCACTCTAAAGGTCCCTGATATAAGGGGTTTGCTTGACATGCTCTAAGATCGATGTAGCAAAATTCTTTTGGCTGAGTTGCAGCTACCACGTACATGAGATGAAAGGGATAGGTGCTTACAATATTATGACGGCCGTCCATCTGGCATCATGCATGTGAGGTTACACTGCTGGGTTTTACATGTACAGCAGGCCAGTAGCTAGCTAGCCGAGTACGCGTGTATACAGCAATGCACTGTGGCCATTTGTGCAGCAGCACACCCGTGAAAACCAACGCCATTTCTACCGTGGCCGAGAGGGCTACGTGTAGACCAGGTCACCACTCGCACTCAAGCCGGCCAACCTAGCTTGCCGGCTGAGACGCTGCTGCACAAATGGCCACATGCACGGTGCCTTGCTGCGACAAAAAGATGATGAAGTGCATGCGGACGAAAGTGAGGCCACATGCACGGTGCCTTGCTGCGACGAAAAGATGATGAAGTGCATGTCGACGAAAGTGATCAGCACGTACGTGAAGTGCATGCTGACACGTACTCCCTCCGTTCCTAAATATAAGTCTTTTTAGAGCTTTCAAATGGACTACCACATACGGATGTAGATTCACTCATTTTGCTCCGTATGTAGTCACTTGTTGAAATCTTTAGAAAGACCTATATTTAGGAACAGAGGGAGTACGTACGTACATACCCGGCCGTGGTATAGCAGGCACATCACATGCACCCTCCGCGTGGCAGCAGTACGTCGGGCATTCAAGGAAGCTCCTGCATATCCATCGATCGATCGACGTAGTAATGGCGCAACCAATCAACCGTCCTCGCCGTCTTCTGAAAAGGCTGAAACTGATCTTGTGGGTTGTGGAGACAGCCAATGTAATGCAAGTGAATGCCATTCCGGCATTCCCTAACTATAAGCCTCTCTAGCCCATCCCTAAAAAGCTATAGTGAAGTAATTTTTCAAGTTTACTTCGCTAAACCGCATCTAGCCGATCCCCTAAATCCTATAAAGGAGTAAAAAAAATTACTCCTCCATTGGAATTTCCCCACACGCAGCGCCTAAAAATACTCGCCCCCCGCGCGACCCAGTAAAACTTGTCCCTCCTATTTCTCCCGCCCGCGCGGCGGCATCTTTCCCGCCGCCGCCGCCTAACGTATCGTTGTCGCCACCGATGACCGTCCCCGTCATTGGAATGGGCAGCCAAGACCCTTCCGCCATCACGCCAGCCACCATCGCCGGCTTGTTGCGGCCGGAAATCACCCCTGAAAATTCTTCACCGGCCACAAGCACCGGCTCCCACCGCAACCAAGGCCGCCAGGGTGGCCACTGCCACTACTAGGGAAAAGCCTAACGGTAGCGTGCGTTTTAGGTGTATCAGTAGCGCGCTACAGCTAACGTGTACCAGTAGCGCGTGGTGACCCACGCTACTACTATATACATGGCTAGCAACATCGGTTTTTTGGGCAACTCGCTACTGCTAATATCTGCAGCGCTTTAGTTCAGGACGCGCTACCGGTAAGGGCGCGCTGCTGCTAACTCTACTCCCCTCGCTACTGTTAGTTTTTTTTTGCATATTTGTTTTGTATATGAACAGGCTTTATACAATAATCTTTAGCATCATACACTTAAAAATGTAATCATAGCATCAAATCATGTCATCATCATAATCATCATCCAACACAAAGTGGTCTCTCGTCATCATTTCGAAAATAGCGATACAAGTTCTTGCAACTACATCGTCATCCATCTAAACAATGATATACGCGAGAAGAGTTATCACTATGAGTGAGAGCGGAACTATGAAGTACACGAGTTCGTACCCCTCTCTCGCACTAGCGTGAACCTATACTAACTACTGGCTGTCACTCGGAAACCGGAAACCGGTACACCTGGGCCTGACACTCCGGCCACTCGTCGTATACTCCTAGTGTAGCACTTTTCGCCATCGATGATCTATGCACCTGCATCGTCACATGAGTCAATGATATGCAACATATATAGTTGAGCAACAAAAAGAGATAGACTTGGCAAAAATAGAAGCAACATATCATAAGCATAAATAAGAAAGTTAATTGTACCCAAAATGTCCTAACTAGAGTGATCTTCGCTAGTCGAGGAGGACGGTTTAATTACATCACAAATAAAGTTTCGTCGTGCATAACTCAAAGTTTTGTCATACACAAAGTATGGACTAAATGGACACATTGTCATATATCGACAATCACTCAAGCATGTCGTGCCATCCATCCAAGTCAGGGAGATAGCCCCCAAGCTTAGTGAAAGGCTTCACGTCGAGATGCTGAGCCGCTACGCGTGTTCGGACGTCTTGCCGCGACACTTCCCCTTCCTCGTAGAACAACCCTGTTTTTTCGAGGACCTCCTTCATGATGATTTGGGAAAGTTCATGCTGGATGCGACAGAACTCAGCTCGAAGCCGATGATCATCGATATCTCCTACGGTCCTTGCCCATTGCAGAATATCGGCATCCCCGGCTGTAGGTGACATGCGAAGGTTCTACCGATCCCGTTTTTACTCCAGCATCTGGTGTATGACATAGAATCCATCATTAAGATTATCACTCGGTTGCTTGATGCATCAGAAATCGGTCTTATGGCCGAAGGCAGCCCTGCCGTTCCTAGTCTTGTTGATCTTGACCTCTCCACCCCGTACGCCGTAGAAAAAGATAGCACTGTCAAGAACAGACTTGATGTGGATGTAATCCTTTTTGTTAATGTTCTTCGACGAGTCCAAGTAAAGAGCGTGGGAGTATCGGAGGTAAAGGATGATGAGGACGGCGCGCCCGTTGCTGCACAAAATAAGTACACCTCAAATTAATTAGCCTCCATCGTGCAAATGAATGATTGAAATTGATGGAAGGATATCCGCGCGGATGACTTACAGGGGATGATAAGGCACGAGAATCGTCTCCTTGTCCTTATTGGCGAGCATGAAATTGACAAGGTAGTCCCTCGCGTATTCACGGTGCTTTGCGCAGACTTCCAAGAAGCTCTCGTGCATGAAGTACGGGTCAGCGACAGATATAAGGTATCTGCTTAATCCCGATGATGTAGTTCATGTACAAGGCATAAAAGCAGACAAACGTAAAATCCAGCTTCTTCAAGTGAAACATGTCGAAGATGTAATTGAATCTAAGGAAGAACTTCTCCCCGGGGATTGTGTCGACGTACAACCTTTACCGCGGCACGTTAACCACGTAGAGTGGGCATCCTGGATTTTCCGAGGCGATTAGGCTTTTCTCTCTTTGCAGCACATCGTCATGAAGTCTCCTTAGATCGCCATGTATGGCCTGTACTGATGCCTTAGGTAGTATTAGTTCACCGGTGATATGGTATTTCGCCACACCGGGGACAGGTATATGTTCTTGAACTGCGGAGGCGACTGGATCATAGCAGCAGCTTTATTGCTGCCTTTCCTTGCTCTCTTCTGATGCTTCTTTGGTGGAAGGTCGTCTATAGTACGTTCAGGCTCTGGAGGCGGCAATTCAGGCACCAACTCATGACACTCAAACCCTGAGTACTCATACTGCTGAGCCATCGATCCTCTATCATCAGTGGTGCCAGTTTTGAGATGATGTTGAGTGTCATCGTCATCCTCATTCTCATCTCTGGCGACGTCATCAGCGACTAATGGAGCCTTTATCTCACCCAGTCCGCTATCACCCAGCACGACAGGCGACTCTAATTGGGTAGGTGGGGTGCTGATGTTCATACCTTGCGGAGGCTATGTGGTCGTGGGTGTGCTCCCGGCCGCCTCCAGACGAAGCAGACTTTTAGGCCACAACAGGACCCACGTCTTGCAATCGCCGAGCCGCCGTGGGGTCTCATCGTTATCTCCCCCTAGTACCGGAGGCACCAAATTCTCGTGGCCCGGTATGACACTGGCCACGAAAACCCTGAAGACATCTGGGGCGATCGGCCGGCTGTGGAACAATTGTTCCTTCGGATTCTTTATTGTCGCCTTCCCCACGTCCACCTTCTAGCCGTTGATGTCGTACAATATGGTGCACGGGGCATCGGCCTGCAAAGACATGTTTGCGATGTGAGACATCCGAAAGGCAACAGAATAGTTCAAACTGCTCTACCGTGATTGTCGGATTTTCCTTCACAATCTCGGAGTAGGGTTCCTTTTTGTCGATGGCGCGTTTCACCCTTCCTTTCCAGGCAACCAACGCGTCGCTACAATTGGTCATGGCGTTTTTGTTTATCCGCTTCATTATCGGGTCTTCCTGTGGATCTTTATATTGGATTTCATCCCGACCCGGGAACAAGAATATCTGGTGCAGCAGGGTTAGGATGGATTTCTTCATATTTGGCCTCTTCTTCAGTTTCTCATCATTGATGGTGGCGCACGCCCGTACGAGGCATCCTATCTGATTGCCGTAGCAGGAGCGCGCTTCCAGAGGCAGTTTTGGCTCAAATTGCCGTCATCCACCTCCGTGACCACTAGTCTAGTAGTGAGGAGCTGGTTTAGGCGTTAACATCTCCTCTTCGCTTTCGGTTCTATGGCTTTGCCAGTCTCGGTGCCGGTGTCGGCGCCGGTCTCGGTGCCGGTCTGGATCTCAACGCCAATCTCGGCGTCGGTCTCAATGTCGGTCTTGGGTGAGAGAGGTGGGCCCAGCAACAACAACCGTTGATCGTTGTCAAGGCTCAAATATTCGTTTGCCACTAGGTAGACGTCGTCGCAATCACTAGAACCCTATCCTGCATCGTTGCTCGCCATGTTTCCTACGATTAAATCTAATCAATTAGTTCTAGACCTAATAAAATAAATAATGACATAAAAAAGGCCTATGTTTTGCAGGAACGTTGATTCCTTCCTAGTGCGGCAAATCCCGGGCACTCGATTTGTCCTAGTTTGTAGCACAAGTCATCCCAAAATTCATGAAAAATTTCGGCATGACCTTTGCTAGAAAGTGGACAAATCGAGCACCTGAAATTTGCTGGAATGGAAATGAATCAACATTCCGGCAAAACATAGGCCACTCAGCTTCACTCCCTGAAAACAACAAAAGGCCACTTGGGCACAATCGAACCACTTCAATGAAAAAATATAACATGACCACTTCAATGAAAAGATATAATCAACAATAAAAGTCTAGGAAGGGATCATCTTTAAAATAAAACTTGCCTAAATTATTTTCCTTGAAAAATAGTGGTCTTTTCAAAAATCAAACACCTTTGCAAAGTGACCTCACTAAACACTTCTCTGCCTAGGACAGAACCCAAATTATGTTGATCTCGCTATTCCTCTCTCTCTCACACACACCCACATATTATTTTCTCTAACCCTTCTCTGCCTAGTACAGAACACAATTAAATTGCAAAGGAACTCCATTTCTCTAACCCTTCTGACCTAATGCTCTAAAATAAATTTTTGCTCTAACCTAGCCAACCTACTTAACCTAGCTTGTTAACCTAACGAACCTAACTAACCTATCTATTTAACCTAGTTAGTTAATCTAGTTTACCTAGATAATTAACCTAATTAAACTAGTTAACCTAGCTAGTTCTCTGTCAAAGCCCTAAATAAATTTTTGCACTAACCTAGATAATTAACCTAATTAAACTAGTTAACCTAACTAGTTCTCTGTCAAAGCCCTAACTAAATTTTTGCACTAACCTATATAATTAACCTAATTAAACTAGTTAACCTAGCTAGCTAGTTCTCTGTCCAGTGTTTGTGCTATGCATGAGAGAGAGAGGAGGAGGGGTGGGGGCTTACAGAGGATGGCTCCAGTGGTGGTGAGGGAGGCAGTGGTGGCGAGGGAGGCAGGGGCGTCTAAGGTGACGGTGAGGGAGGTAGTTGTGGTGAGGGAGGATCCGGTGGCGTCGGCGGCGTCTCCGGTGGCGTTGATGAGGCCGCGCGGCTCCGGTGGCTTTGGGGGCGGCTCTTGTGGCGTCAATGGCGCACGGCTCTGGTGGCTCCGGGGGCGTCGACGTTGGTAGGAGACGACGGTGAAGTGGGGTGACGGTGAATTGGGGAGACGACAACGAAGTGGGGCGAGGGATTTGGGGGAGAAGTGGTGGTAGGGGGGAAACCGTTTTGGGTTAAGTCAAACTTAGAGGTAGCGCGTCTTGCAAAACGCGCTATAGCTAAGATAGCTATAGCGGTTTTTACAAAACGCACTATTGCTATAGCTATGTAATTTCCTTTTATTTTCTTAATTCCTTTTCTGTTTCTATAGCGGGGGTCTAGGAAACGCGCTGCTGCTATATTAGCTACTAGATCATTGATGGCGCGCGTTGCTGCGCCCTTTTATTTTAACTATAAAATGGTAAAAATGTACAAATGAAGATACACAAATATTAGACAAATTGCAAAACTTTGGGCATTCATGCATGTGCTTACCATTGTGTGTTGAAGAGGAATATGCACATATCTCACGTTGCTGTGTAATATTGTGTTGTGCATCAAAGCATATAACAATGGTAGCCAAGCATCAAATGCTATCAACTAAGAAAGACCCATTGTACCTTTTTTTCTTCTGAAGGTGGTAACACTTCAACTTTCATTAATATAGAGACTTCGGCTATGATTAGCTCAGCTACAATCAAGAATCCCCAAGGACCCCAGCTCCAGAAAATAAGCTTGAAAGAAAGTCCTTTTATTTGAATGGTTTAGAGGAGACAATACCCTTTTTCCTTGAACATTCAAAAGAAGTTGAATCAAGGAATAATAATTTAACAGTAATGTTGATTACATGGTAGCAAGCATAGCATCTGTAAGTTAATTGAGAGCATTGACTACAAAATTATAAGGACATTCTACAAAACTTAAAATAATCAAATGATGCTGATAACAACCTGCACATCATTCCTTGTGTTTGCGGTACAATAGCTCTTCAACACGGGCTGCAGTAACAAACATATGGTTCAAAACGGATGCTAGTTACACATTTGTTTTTGTTTACGATCTCTGTTTTGGACTATTAAGCAGAGCCTGCAATGCACAATGTGAGTTAATCTAGGCATAATACTACGAATAAACTACAAATCCATGCACTTAATATTCGCCAAGCATAGAAAACTGTGACATATATGTCCATTTAAAGGACATGAAGTCGCGCTGCTAGAGGCCCATACAAGACATACATGGCACTTCTATTCAGTTTTATATGTGCCTGTTTAATGAGACATAATCTGAGTCATAAACATGTAGATCCAATCAATGAAATATATACTATGCCACAATGCTGTTCGACATCGATCCATTTGGTTATTATATGTAACACATATATGTCTGCAAATGAGACATTAATCAAAATAATATTAAGAATGATAGAAAACTGCCTAGCTGAAAACGTAAGCAAGGGTGGCTTGCTCATAGATCATTTTCTTCAGTATCACTTTTTCTAGAATACTTTCTTCAGTATCACTCAAGCATCATTACAGAACTACATACCTGAGTAAGAGAAAATTGCAATGTTTTGTCAATATGAATGATGGTTACTTGCTCGTGCATCAGTAAAATAACAAAATAAAACCTCTAAAGAAGAACTATAAACCCTTCAAAAAAAGGACTAACTATAATATTTTACTGTTAGTGTGTGCCGTGGCGCCGGTCGACCATTCTGTTCCTTGAATCCCCTACGCCTACTTCTGCGTGGTCTTGTCGTGCAAGAGATGAATCTGATCAAGCAAGCTGACGGCTCGTAAACTACGTACGTGTGTCTGTTTGATACTTTGCTAGCACCTAGAGAAGGAATCGATCAAGTCACGTGCATGTGTTGTGTGTGCTGCAGCCGCGGGAGAATGGGTAGAGGAAGAGGAACGGGGTGTACCATGTTGGGTGGAGGGGACACCGACATGACGACCAAGCCTTGATGGATGTAGCGGCTTGTCGTCGGATGACGCCGTTGTGCTACCTGTCGTTGGAGGGCGCGGCCAGCTACTAAGACAGGCGGTGCGTCCTGCCGTTCACGATGAGTCGGACTGTCGGAGAGGAGCACATCCCCGAGGACAGCCACCTTGGCCTTGAGTTCGAACCACACAAGAAGGACGTCGTGGTGGTGGTCAACACCCATGTCCTTCTGTGGCCCGCGTCTTCTTACGGTGAAGCGTCATCGGAAGGTGGAGGCGCAGTTGCTCGTCCCTCTCGAGGTTCACGCCGCCAGCATGGCCGGTGGGGGGTCTAGACTCTGGACGCGATGGAAACAGACGCTTTACTGCGGCGCTTCAAGGTCGGCTAATCAACTCCAATCGCCCACACGCGACATTGATCCATCTTTAATGCCTCGGAACGCCCGCCGTTCCATCTTTACCGTCCCTTCGCATCTCGCTCCCGCATCGGCCGGCGAGGCGCTCATCGCTTCTTGTGCCTTTCGCTTTCATCCTCTCGAGGGCCTCGGCTGGACCTGCATCAGCTGCCAATGCGAGGTCTGCACTGCGTCGGTCTCTCGTGGATCAAGGCTCAGTTTGTCTTCTCTCGCGAGAAGGAGGATGTGGATTGGATGAGTGGAACAAGGGTTGTTCGGTGGGCTTCATGCAAGAGCGAGGGCCCAATTAACTGCATGCCTTCAATTTTGTTATGGGAGTAGCTGCCCAGCCCAGTGACGAGAAGTAGTGCTCAAGAGTTTGATTAGACGGCCAAAAACGCTTAGAACTGAAGATCCGACGGCCAAGAGTGGTAATGGCCTGAGATGGTTGGAAAAGTGCTCAGTTTTAATATATCTAAATAGCGCCTCTTATGAACAGATATTACTGCCACACCTTTCTCCTTTTTTTTGCCTTTTCATTTATTTTGCTTTACATTTTGTTTTTTTTCCTTTCTCCTTTTTCTATTTCTTTCATTTTCATCTACTTTTATATTTGTTTTTCATTTTATTTTATTTTCATTAGCAGTAGCGCTTTTCATACAAAATACGCTACTACATAGATCCTAGCAGTAGCGGTTTTTGCAAACCCGCTACTACTATGTGTAGCCTACCGGCTTAGTAATGGGAATATTAGTAGTAGCGCTTTTACATGTACACGCGCTACTGCTACATCGTTATCTGTAGCGCCCTTTTTCCTCACGCGCTACTGCTATCTAGCACTAGCGCCCTTTTTTAACGCGCGCTACTGCTAAAGTTCTATGTATAAGGTTTTCCCTAGTAGTGTACGTCACCGGCAACAGTTTGGGCATCCTCCCGCTGCTCCAGCTAGCAGCAAGCGAGCTCGGAAACTGACAACCTCCGTGTCGGCCTTCGTCGAAGAGGCTGCCAAGCATAAGAAGACCACTCCGGCCCCTTAGCCCCGTCCGATGGCTCGTGCGGCGTCTTCGCCACCCCCACCGCCACTGCCCCCGGCGCGTCCGGCCACCATAGCCGGCAAAAAGGGTAGCGGCCGCCAAGTTCCCCGGGAAATGCCGAGAAAGCGGAAGATCATGCTATCATGTTCACGAACCCAACCATAATGGATGAAACCGCAAGAAAGTATTTGGAGCTCACTCGTGCGGATATCTTGACCTTAACGGAAGTTTCTCTTTTGAATGTTGTGGTGGTAGCCGAGAGGATAGTGGTAGAGAGGATGGTGGTGGTGGTGATGATGGTGGCCGAGAGGATAGTGGCAGAGAGGATGGTAGTGGTGGTGATGATGGTGGAGGATGGTGGTGGTGGCCATGTGTACGGTGGTGATTTCTTTGGCGAGTACGTTGTTTGAGTTCGTGCATACCATTGATTGGCCTCCATCCACAACTTAACATTGTGGTGATTTTGAATCAAACTTGGTCGATGAAGTGATGCCTTTTGGATGAACTATGCATGTTTTAATTTGAAAATTGCGATCCATGAAACTATATGCTTGTTAACGGTTATATTATGCATATCTTCAAAACCTTGAATGTTTGATGATATATACTGTGAAGTGTTTGAAGTTCATGCAGCTAGGACAAAAAACTTATGCAATTTTTTTACTCCTTTAAGTTAGGGGATCGGCTAGGTCCAACCACTTATAGAGGAGGAAAAGTTTACTCCACTAATTTTACCCGGTCGGATACTCCTTTATTTTTTAGGGATCAACTAGAGATGCTCTAAATCCACTTGATACACTCTTGATTGATTCACACAAAAAAGGGAAAAGCCCACTTATTTTGGCGGGAAAATAGTAAGTTTTATTCCACAAGTATAGAACCACAACCCCGCTAATACAAACACCGAAGCAGAGTCTAGAGCGCGGTGCAACCAAACAGCAGAGCTACCTTGAGAATGACCGTAAGAGCATCTCCAATAGATGATGCATATTTTGGTGCTCCACACCGGTGATGTAAAAATTTGAGCATCAAAAAGTGCTTTTTACATCTTCGAAAAAAGCTCGACTCCAACAGATGGTCCAAAACAGAGATGTAAAAGAGCAACTTCAACAGACGGTCCAAAACGAAGATGTAAAACTGGCCGCCGGCCGCGCGGCTGATGTTCAGCTGCTCTACAGCCGTGGTTTTGCATTGAAATATCACTTACAGCTTCAAATTAAAGTGCATCATCATCATAGTTTCAAATCCCTAACAAAAGTGTATCATCATCATCATAGTTTCAAATCCCTCTACCAAAAGTGCATCATTCCAATCAAAGTTTTTCGCCCTACAAATTAAAATGCACATGAATATCATTCATGCGGGTCATCAACACCACCGACATTGTGAACCGTGGTACGATCATCATCATCATCGGCTTCTTTGTCAACGTTGTGAAGCGGTGAAGTCTCGTTGCCGGGAGCACCATCGGCAGCACCTTCATTGCCTCCCATGCCGGTCATGTTGCCGAAGAAGCCACCTCCAATGCCGCTCACGTTGCCGCCATAGCCACCTCCGAAGCCACCCATCATGTTGCCGCCATAGCCACCTCCGAAGCCACCCATCATGTTGCCGCCAAAGCCACCTCCCATGCCGGTCATGTTGCCTCCGAAGCCACCTCCCATGCCACCAAAGCCACACTACAAGAAATATGTCAACTTATGACCACCACTATTGGTCACTGAAAGGTCACAAATTTCCATTTATGACCTTTTTGTGACCAAAAACAGAAGGTCAAAAGCTGGCCGTCATAAATCGACTATAGCGACCTTCCTTCCGAATGGTCAAAGACGCTATTTACCAAAATATTCCTCTTGTGGCGTTTTCGTCACTAGCAACCTCCCCTGTGCCACGAGGCATCCAGCGTGGCAAGCTGATGTGGCACAAGATTCAGCCCGGTCCAATTCGGTTTTCTACATGGGCCTAGCCCAACAATTCGGCCTTTTTATTGTATTTTTTCCTATTAATTTTCTCTAGCTACACGGGCCTGGCCCAAAAATTTGGCCTTTTTATTTCTAGATGCGGCCTTTTACAGCGTATGATCTTTTACTTTTTGCTATTTTATTTTCCACTGTTTTACATTTGTCCCAAATATTATAATATCATACACTGGTCCCACACGTTAGAAATTTCAAATGTGCTCAAATTATTTTGATAAGTGGGTCGCATGAGTCATGTTTTCATTGCACACATTTTCAAATCACATACATAATTACTATTTCATATGAAACAGAAATTGTAATTCTGAAACATACATGAAATTCACAAACAGAGAAGATACATTGATTCACATACATAATTACTATTTCATTCACAAACAGAGAGAAGATACATTAAATTCCCAGATAACCCAGCTATTATTACATAACTTGCTATATAAGAATGTCTTGGAGCTTCTTTGAACATCTTTCGTCTTGAATTTACTCAAAATATCTGCCAACAAGAAAACAGAACAGCAAGGATAAGGTGAATAACAACAACAGGTGATGGGGTGCTATTCCATCTAAACTAGAGACTGAACCCAACAAGCTAGATTCATTCAGCATCATCAACAATTCAGTAAAGTACTGCAGTTTAGAACTGATGAGAAAAACAACTACACGACTTCATAACTGAACATATTCAAGTAAAAATTGTGCAAGTTACATTCCAGTAAACAAACTGTACAAGCTGACGATTCCCTGCTGCATATACATATCACTTGTGTCATGTTTGGGGGTTCAAAATGTACACAGCATGTTTATGGTAGATGAACTGCAGCTGCTAGGAATAGTAAAGCAAAGATGTACTGCCACTAATCAGCAAAAACATAACATTTTCTTAGAGTTAATGATAGCATATTTAACCGTAAATAACAGAATAATGCAATAAATTGGTATAGAGCAAGGTACTGAGCATAGACTAGGCCAACAATAAATTGGTACTAAATCTAGAAATCACCATCTAAAATTTAGTTAATGAGACACTTTAGAATCAACTTGACAATTGATAGTAATGTTTGCATAGGACATATCCAGAACTAAAATTATACATAAATGCCTAAATTTCAATGCCGATGCCCAAAATGTAAGATGATGGTTCTAGAAAGATAGTAAACTTGCAACCAGATTTAAAGAAAAGAAAATAGCAAGGTGCTGCCATGACCAAATCCTAACCATAATGCATTTAATAAAATGGATTGCTTCTAGCTGTCAGAACGACATGTTCCATCGGCCATGATCAAGTACTCTGCACCATCGCATGCTTTGCAAAAAGAAATACTAGATGAATCTCACTAACAGAGCACTAGGTGATTAATGGAAGTAATCTGCAGATTACACAAGAACAAGTGAAAATTTTATCTCTCCCTGTGGAAGAACTAAGTTGATCAGGACATGCAGTAGCAGCAGGAGAAGCCTTGCATCATTGGTTTGGTCAGGTCGTCCACCACACTAGCCACCATCACGCACCCGTCGCCATCAGTAACATTGCTCCTGCAGCAGCAACAAATAATCATTTATAAATTAAACGAACCACGTACAAGGTTATACTAAGCATGTAAGTACAGTCCAGCTACACGTCCAAGGTTATACTAAGCATGTAAGTATAGTCCAGCTATAAAGTGGATGGAAAAGTGTGGCTGCTGTTGTTGCTACTTTAGCCAACTGAGCTAATTAATCTCATCAACCTAATACACTTCTCTCAAAAAGAAAAAAGCAACTTCAAATATTGAGTACAAAGAAGAACATCTACTTGTTAATGGAACTAAGTTGATCTGTACTCAATATTGAACTGGAACTAAGTTGATCAGGACATCCAGTTCAATATTGAGTACAGATCCCTCTAAAATACCTTGGCACAAGTGCATCACATATTCATCAACTTAGCATCAGAATTAGTGAGCACGAGAAGAGTGGGAGGGAGATGGAGGAGCTACCTGCCGCGGTCGCAATGGAAGTAGAGGAGCAGACCCCTCTTGCCCCCCACCCCCTCAAGCAGGACAGGGCTGCCGGCTGGGTGCACCCCTACACCTCCACCTCCTCACCCTGCACATAGCAAGTTTCAGATGTTCAGAATAGTGAGATGATTCCATACAAAGTAGAACAGTTGTACTTGGCAATGCACACTAGCTAACATAATGCCCACAATAAATATTTTGGCTAAACTACTTTCCTTGACAGCTTTACAAATTACAACAATGATTCATCTACCTATTTCTAGAGGAATCAACCCAACCCCTGTTGCTTTCTGACTATTCCATACAAAGTAGAACACTGAACTGGCCCAAGTTGCAGGCTATACTGATCTTTACGGTGTAGATAAACTAAAGAACTAACAAAGATTTAGATTTAGATTTTGGAAGGTGATCATGCCATTCAAGTGACCATGCATACTTGAAAAACGTCACAGGATGCACATCAAAAAATACATCAGAGATGCATTCAAAAAAACATGAACATCACAGGATATCCATCTGTCCCGTGCAAGTTTCAGGAATAATAATGGCATGCATAGGGCAATCTTTATCTTGACAGAAACAAGCAGGCCACACATTTGAACATGAACAATAGACACACATCTGAACATGTATTTCAGATTGGGAAGATAATAATGTCAGAGCCCTAGATGTCATCAATTAATAAGATAGATGGGGAAATGAGATGGTCACCTATCCCAATCCTCACGATCCGCGTAGGTCTCCTCCTGGTAGCCATGGGGGTCCGCCTGCTCTCCCAGGCCTGGCTGGTCTCCGTCATCAACATGGCCTCCCCTGAAAAAAAACGACGAGGGTGGTGAGGGGGATTGAGGAGAAGAGAGGTCGGAGAAGAAGGGGGAGGTCAGATCAGGGGACGTTACCTCCTGGGGTCGGGGTAGTGCTGCTGGTGGTGGTGCTGCGGCGGCTGGTCCTCGTGGGCGTCGGGGGCGGCGGCATTGGCCTTGTACTTGGCGGCCTTCTTGCTGGCCCCGTGGGCTTGTCGGGTTGTCGGTGAACGACCTTCCGACGACGCGGGCGACGGCCTGCTTCCCGAGGCGCCATCGGCCGTGTCGAGCAGTCAAGATCCCCATCCCGATGGCGGCGGCAAGGTGTGAGAGAAGGTGGGAGAGGGAAGATGGTGTGGTGCCTGGGAAGGCGTCGGGGTGGGGGGGACTACCGGTGGGGGAGACCGGAGACGAGCAGGGAGGTCGCTGGTGGAGCAACGTGGCTGCCAGATCGGGGGAGGGTTAGGTGGAAATCCTAACCCTAGAAGAGAAGGAGGAGGGGGGACGCCATGGCCGTGCCTAGCCTAGTGGATATGGGAGTTGAAGTCGAGGGAAGGGGGTCGGTGGGTGGGGATGGCGGCGGTGGTGGGTGGGGATGGCGGCGGTGGGAGATGAGGGAGACGAAGGAGGAGAGGAGATGAGGGAGAGGAGGGTGGGGATGGATCGGATCTGGAGAAACGGTGGGTGGGTAGGTGGGTTAGGGTTTTGGTTTTTTCAGGAGAGGATCAACCGTTGGATGGGCGCGTGATGGATGGCTTGGATCGTGTCCAACTTGGTGATCCGCGTGGAGGTGGTTCCTCGCTTCTCATTGGTCGGGCTGGCTCACGCCGAAAATCCAAATTTTGGACCCAAATCTCTGATTTTTTTACAAATGCCTACAAATGTGTGTTGCAATATTGGACCATACCATCTTGCCGGTTCCAGAAAATTACTTTACCACTTCTAGCACCTCCACCGTAAATTGCTCATTGCTAAGGATGCAGCATGCCAAATTCATTTTCCTTTTTCAAGTGCCAAAAATGACTTTTTCGAACCTAGCAAATAATTGTCAAAAAATTGGACAAAATCATTTTTCTAAAATACTAGGTCATATTTAATGCACAATTGATAAAATGGTTGGGTGTCAAAAGATTTCATCCACCTCTGGTGAAAAAGACAAATTCCCGCCGATTCAGCAGGATTTCAACCCAAACGATCAATCTTATGGCCACATTCATGGCATAGTTTGTTCAAATGATCTCATATTGTGCACAAGGGTGCATCTTGGAATTACAAACAATGTTTCCAAAGGAGTTTTCATTTTCTTTGCACGGAAAATTCATTTTCCATTTTTCGAAAGTGCAAAATGAGGTTTTTTGTGAAGGAACTACCAAATAATTGTTGCAAAATGGACCAAATCAATTTTATAAAATACTAGGCCATGTTTAATGCACAATTGACAAAATGGTTGGGTGAAAAAGTTTTGATCCACCTCGTGAAAAAGACAAATTGTCGTCGATTCAGCTGGAAGCAGGTGAAATTTGAACTGTAGCTGCCTCATAGTTTGCTCTTTATTTTTTACAAAAATCATTTGTAGGTACATAAGTATCTATTTAATCATAGAAACACCAAAAAAATTCTAAGATTCAACCACTAGGTAGGAACGG
Source organism: Aegilops speltoides (assembly GCA_021437245.1). Lineage (NCBI taxonomy): Eukaryota > Viridiplantae > Streptophyta > Magnoliopsida > Poales > Poaceae > Aegilops > Aegilops speltoides. The sequence goes on along the minus strand of JAHHZJ010000650.1, from coordinate 54,858 downwards.
TCAAGCCCGCCGTTTTGACCACATTTTGAAACGGGCATAAAAAATTCAAAAAAAATCAAAAAATTGGAAAACCTTCACATTGTGTCATTATATGTGACCAAGTTTCCAGGAAAAGTAATAAACTTGTAATACGGTAACTATTTTAAAAAAGTGTTCTCAGAAATGAGCTATCATGCGTGAAGATTCATGGCTTTCAAGCCAAATGATCAATCTTATGGCCACATTCATGGCATAGTTTGTTCAAATGATGTCATATTGTGCACAAGGGTGCATCTTGGAATTCCAAACAATGTTGCCTAAGGGAGTTTTCATTTTCTTTGCACGGAAAATTCATTTTCCATTTTTCGAGTGCCCGAAATGAGGTTTTTTTGTGAAGGAACTACCAAATAATTGTTGCAAAAATGGACCAAATCAATTTTATAAAATACTAGGCCATGTTTAATGCACAATTGACAAAATGGTTTGGTGTCAAAAGTTTCGATCCACCTCTGTGAAAAAGACAAATTGTCGTCGATTCAGCTGGAAACGGGTCAAATTTGAACTGTAGCTGCCTCATAGTTTGCTCTTTATTTTTTCCAAAAATTATTTCTAGGTACATAAGTATCTATTTAATCATAGAAACACCAAAAAAATTCCAAGATTCAACAACTAGCTAGGAACGGTCAAGCCCGCCGTTTTGACCGCATTTTGAAACGGGCATAAAAAATTCAAAAAAAAAAAAATTGGAAAACCTTCACATTGTGTCATTATATGTGACCAAGTTTCGAGGAAAAATAATAAACTTGTAATACGGTAATTATTTTAAAAAAGTGTTCTCAGAAATGAGCTATCAAATGTGAAGATTCATGGCTTCACTGGTGGAAAAAAGGCCTTTGGTCGCGGTTCGCAACTGCCATTAGTCGCGGCTGCGCAACCGCGACCAACTAAGCGCGACTAAAGCCCCCAACCTTTAGTCGCGGCTGCTTAAGAACCGCGACTAACGGCCCGTCCACGGGCGCCAGCGGCCGTCAAGGCGGAGGACCTTTAGTCGCGGTTCTTCGCCAACCGCGATTAAAAGCCGCAGTTTAGGGTTTTAGCCCCCCTAAACCTGTTTTCTGTTTAATTTGTATTGTTTTATTTCTTTTGTGCTTTATTTTAATTTTGAAGGAGTTTCATATATTCTACGGTACTACATACATGCATATGAATGTACAATTTCAAATAAATTTGAAATTAGAACCAAAAGAATTCAAGAGGAATATACAATATATATTCAATATCATCGGATGACCATATACAATTTTGAACAAGTTTCCATACATGATTTAATCCATATAAATTTCTACGCCCTCGTAATAGTGTTCTCCTTTAGGATGGAGGACTTCCTTCGAACCATCCAGCTAGTTCCTCTTGAAGTGGTCGGAAGCGAGCTTGGACTAAGCATCCACGGAGGTTATTCCTCCGAGCATTGGTATCACTCGGATCAACCCGCCAGAGGTGTATCTCCGGATCCTCTCACGAATATAGTATGCACATAGATTGGTCAACGGTGGGTGAATATCCCCAAAGATTCTTAGGCTTTAACAATTTGAATTCTAGCTCTTTTTGAATTCACCGACCTTTGTATCTACGAACCGTCTCCAAACCCTACGAGGCAAAGAAAATTAAATGAACAAGAGAGTTATTAGTTACTTGATATTAGGAAATGAACCAAATAGGCCGATCGATATAGAGCGCAAATGAATGAAAATAATTACTTCGCAGCATTTTTCTCATGTCGCCCCAAAGCTTTGGATCCTTATTCAGAGAGTCGTGGACGAGACATTCGAGGTGTTAACTTTAATTACTAGCGAATCCAAAGGAACTGCGGACACGATACATGCACAAGACGTCATGCATAACTCATCGATTAGCCGCCACATACCATGCATGGAGTAAACAAAAGAGAATGTGCTCAAGATGTAAACACTCACCCAAAATGGTAAGGAAATAGAATATCACTTTTGAGTTCCTCGCTTTGTAAGAAATCGCCACAGTGTCGCCTCCACGTCGGCGGGGTAATGCTTCAACACAATATCATTAACGATGTGTGGGTCAATGAACCCAACATCATGGATGTTCCTTACTCGCATTCCTTAATCTTCATTCTGCATGTATAATAGAGGACACAACAATATAGTTAGGACATATATATAGTGCAGGCAATATGAACGAGATGGGGTAGAAATTAATAAATCACTTACGTAACGTAGCAACCGATGATAGATTTGTCGAGCTCAAGCAGATTGAAAAGCTGGAACAATTCACTCAAAGGCAATTTGTACATAGTAATGTTTGAAGTGATGCTCATGTCTAACTTCCGCATAAATATATTCTTTGGCGTTTTATTTTTATGTAACCCTTGTACCAATTCAGCAGACGTTTCATTTGGTCGTAGATCCTTTTCCTCAAGCAGACTCGACGAGAGGCCCATTCTTGACATATGTAATTACTACCTCCTTCACCGGCAACTCATCAAGGTCTAATAGTTCACGAAGAGTAATACCTAAGTTGGCCGCTTGTTCTCCGCACTCGTTACTAATCCTCCTGTCTGCCGCAGCTTGTATGATCTCGGGGCATCCGGACGTAAGGCTTCCACTATAAGCGGGCAATCGATTGTTTACTTTGTTCCCGAGCTGGGCAACTTGTTTCCGCTTTTTTACTTTCGCCTTCTCCGCTCTTTGTTCTCCTTGAACATGAGTGCCTGCTCGCAAGTTCACGTGCATAGTCGTTAGGCGATTCTTCGCGCTTGGGACGGTGTGCTCAAAAATGACTTAGCCCACTTCTTTTGCTCATCGAAAATCTCGGCTTGGGCTCGGGCTCTTTTTCTTCTTGCAGTCCGCCTTCCATTTCTCCAAATCAGCAGCCGCGTCAGCCGACTTGCTCTCGCACTACGCTCCCAAGGCCTTGTGGGGAGAGGCTTGATGATGGCTCCGTACCTTTGTGGTCTTAGGTACATAAGGGTCCGGGTTAATAATCCAGACTGCTTCGCTTCTTTGCCGTAGGTGGATTGGGGGCGGCGTCGATCACCCGCGGACGAGGATCGGGGCGGCGGATGATCACCACGGACGTTAGGATCGGGGCGGCGTCGGCCGATGTGACGGAGGTGTAGGTGAACCGCCACCACCACCACCACCACCACCACCGCCACCGCCACCACCACCACCGGAGGGGGGTGGACTTGTTGTCCTTGGCGCCTCGCCAGGAAACTTGGTAAACTTCTTTTGCCATAGAATGTAATGGGGCTTGACATCTCCAAGTCTTTTCTCCCCTTCGTGTGTAGCAATTTCAATCTCCGTGTCCTCAAACCCTTGGACTATGTCCTCCACCGTGACACGAGCATAGCCATCTTTAATGGGGTTGTTGTGGTGGAGTGCTCCAGGTAAACATGGTAAAGCACTGCCGATGGCTACCTTCATGGACATGTTCCCGATAGGATAATACAGATGACATTCTTTCATCTCCTTTATATCGCCCACGGGTAGCGAGGAGGCTCCGTGCAGTAATTTCACCACCGAGGCTCCGGTGCAGTAATTTCGATCGTCGGTGCATCCGCACCAGCCGGTGGGGCCTCCGTGGAAACCACGCCGCTTCTCCGCCGCTGGCTTCCGAGATCCGCCGGATGATCTTCATGCTGCACCGAGCTGAATCTCTTTCGCTACTAGTACACTCATGGTTTTCTTCATCACTTCCATTTCCGATGCCAACCGCGCCACAACATCTGCTTCCCGATCCATCTTTCTCTTACGGCTTCAGAATCGTGACGGGTCATCGCTCGGGGAACCCTATTTTCCACGGAATGTGCCCCATGCCTCGTACACGCCCTCCGTGTTCGGATTCCCGAGGGCTTTTGTCGGTAGCGTCGTTCTCTCTGTTGAACTTGATCTTCCCTGTTGAGCATCCTTCATTGCGCCAATAAGGGCTTGGGTGGGTTTAATTAATTTGCCTGTAAACACACTCCCCTGCCTCCGGGTTCAGCGTTCCCCATGCCCGTATTTCACCAGCTTTTGGCCCTTGGGTCCCATCCTCCGCACTGGGCGGATTCTCGCGCCCTCAGCTCGTTCTCCATCTTCTCGAACCTAGGCACCCAAATGCGATACCCTCCTGGCCCCATAACATGATTGTACTCCTTCTTAGCCGCATTTTCCTTATTTTTTCGATATTTGAATGAACTGCCCGATTTCTTTTGCTTCACAAATTCGGCCAATCATCTTTCAGCTTCTCATAATGTCCTTTGAAATCCGAGTCTTGTTCGCTTGACAAAGTCACGGGCTAGATTTTGCTTGAATTTCCGGAATGCGCCGCCATCTTATGAAGAGCGAACTGTTTGACTAGCCTCCTCCTCTCCTTGTTTTCCTCAATCTTGTTACCCTCCTCATCGAATTTGTTGTATTCCGAGGTAGAACGAAATGTTCCATAAGCTTCTTGAAGCAATCTTTTTTGTTCTCTTATCGACAAAAGTGAAACCATCAATTCGCGCCTTCTTTGGCTCATTCCACTCTCGACGGTGATCGAGACGTTGTCTCTAACAATGGCTCCGCATTGGCTGACAAACTTGGTGGCGTTCTTGCGGGGCTCCAGCGGCCTGCCGGTTGCACAGTCGACAACCGCGATGGTGCATGTTTCTCCTTGTTTCATCGTCTTGGTTGCGCCACGCTTTGACGACGTACTCGATTGTTTCGACGATCCGGCCGAGGGCTAAAATAAGAAAGAGAGTCGCGCGCTTAGTACACACATATTTATTCAAATCAGTTAGTTTGTATCACCGAGGCTCAATGTATATATATACCTCGGCGCGGAGGTGGTTGCTACTTCCATTTGAAGATCGTCGTTTATCGACGCTTTCTTGACATCATCTTGTCGACGGCGCCCTTCATCTTCACCGTCAAGGTTCGGATAATAAGAAGAGATATCATCTTCTTCTTCTCCGGTCGGCACATATTGAATATCGCCGCTTATGATGCCGAACATATGTGCTTCACCGTCCGGATCATAGTTGTCCATAATCGGTCAGCTCTATCGCCCGCCATTATGTCACCCCGAAAACATGTAGTAAAAACAAATTAATTAAGTGAAGAAGGGGCGGTGGCGGTGGCGGTGGCGAAAGGGCGGTGGCAAAAGGAGGGGCGAGGAAGGGTGGGAGAGGTGTCGCGGTAGAGCGCGAGACGGGCGGCAGAGGACGGCGGTGCTAGGTGTGCCCTAACGCGCAAGAGGTGGTACCGACGAAGGGGAAACATCCGGAAAGTATCCCGGTGTTTAGCGCGTTTTGACAAGTGATCCGGAGGGGAAAGTTGCAGGTTTGCTATGCTAGGGAGGTGTGGCGGTCGAACAGGCTGCGATCCGGATTCGCCTCGCTGCTCGAGAAACTTTCATGTACAAAGTATTTTCATCCGAAAGTTACGAAGTTATTTTATACTAATTTTTAAAGTTTTAGGACATTTTAGAATTAATGAATTAATTAAATTCAAATTGCAAATACTAATTTTTTTGATCTGGGTAGTGGGCCCTGCTTGGCAAGGGCCTAGAGGGCCAAACGCGGGCGGCGGGCGAGCGGCCGGAACGGAGGCGGCGGCGGCGGTTGTTTTCGGAGCAAGGCTACAAGGGCGAGGGCGACGGCGGGCGGCGATCGAGGTCGGCCCGGCGCGGCGCAAGGGGCGAGGGCGACGGCGGGCGGCGCGAGGGCGAGGGCGACGGAGGCGGCCGAACGGAGGCGGCGGCGGCGGTTGTTTGGGCAGGCAAGGCAGGGCGAGGGCGACGGCGGCGGCGATCGAGGTCGCGGCATGGCGCTGCAAGGCAAGGCGAGGGCGACGGCGGGCGGCGCCGAGGGCGAGGGCGACGGCGGGCGGCGCGCTGAGGGCGAGGGCGACGGACGGACGGCGCCGAGGGCGCTGGCAGAGACGAACAAAGAGAAACGGCGGCGCGCGAGGGCTTGTATTTATAGCCCCTTTAGTCATGGTGGCGACGAGACCCGCGACTAAAGGTACCCTTTAGTCGCGTTCGCCTCCCCAACCGCGACTAAAGGGTTTTGCCGCCGCTTTTCGTTCACAGAAAGACCCTTTAGTCGCGGTTGGGGAGGCAGATCATGATTAAAGGGTACCTTTAGTCGCTGGTCTCGTCCCCAACCGCGACTAAAGGGTACCCTGTTTTTTGTTTTTTGCCTGTTTTTTGTTTTCATTTTTGCTTTATTTTTTGCCTGTTTTTTGTTTTCATTTTTGCTTTATTTATTTTGTTTTGTTTCTACTTACAACAAAAAACTTATTTATTTTATTTTATTTTGTTTCTAATTACTTATTTATTTATGTTATTAAAATCTTAAAATACAATTATATATCAAAAAAATCAGAAAATAAAACTAATTCATTTTAAATTCTTGTTTTTCTTCTGTTTTTTCTTCCTTTTTTCTTCTTTTTTTTTCTTCTGTTTGTTTCTTCCTTTTCTTGTTTTTCTTCTTTTTTTCTTCCTTTCTTCCTTTTTCCTTTTTTCTTCTTTTTTTTCTTCTGCTTGTTTTTTTCTTATGTTTTTCTTCTTTGTTTTTTTTCTTCTGCTTTTCCTTTTTTCTTCTGTTGTTTTTTTCTTCTGCTTTTCCTTTTTTTTTCTGTTTTTTTCCTTTTCCTTCTTTCTTCTTCTTCCTTTTTCCTTTTAAAATCAGAAAAATAAAACTAATTCATTTTAAAATCTTAAAATACAATTATATATCAAAAAATCAGAAAAATAAAACTAATCCCTTGAAGGTTTTACAAAAGGTTTGATACATCATTCAGTTCATCGACCAAATACAAAGTTTGGTACAATAAATTATTACACATCAATTCTTCCCTTGTGTCCTCGCTTGCTTACGATTGTGCCGTATCCATGGAGCATCCTCATCATTTAACTTAATGCTTGGGTCGGTGTTCACTTTGAAGGGCGGAATTTCAGCAAACATATTATAATCTTCTGACTTATCTGTCTTGTCCTCCACTCCCACGATGTTTCTTTTCCCTGAAAGAACAATGTGGCGCTTTGGATCATCGCATGATGTACTGATCGTTTTCTTATCTTTCCGTATCCTCGGTTTGCTACTCATGTCCTTCACATAGAAAACCTGAGCGACATCTTTCGCTAGGACGAATGGTTCGTCAAGGTAACCAAGATTGTTGAAATCCACCATTGTCATTCCGTATTGCTGGTCCACCTTTACCCCACCTCCTGTTAGCTTGAACCATTTGCACCGGAACAAAGGGACCTTAAAGGAGGGTCCATAGTCAAGTTCCCATATCTCCTCTATGTAACCATAATATGTGACCTTTTGCCCATTCTCGGTTGCTGCATCAAAGCGACACCACTGTTTTGGTTGGTGCTCTTTTATCTTGGGCGATCGTGTAAAATGTATTCCCATTTATCTCGTACTTTGGAAAGTCGTTATAGTCGAAGATGGTGTCTTGGCCAACATGTACAGCTGATCTACAACATCATTGTCATTCATTAAATGTTTTCTCAACCAACCGCCGAAAGTCTCCATGTGGGCCTTCCTAATCCAGATTCAGCTTCCCGGGTTGTCCGAGCGTAAAATATTCTTGTGTTTCTCAAAGTACGGAGCCACCAAGTTGGAATTGGTCAAGACAAAGGTGGTGTGCTTCATCGAGAATGGCCGTCCATACATATCGTTGATTTCCTTCCGATCGTGCCTTTTCCACTTAGTCTCCCCTCGTGCAGCGATCGAGGAAGACCAATCGGCTTAAGGTCGAACAAAGTCAACACAAAACTCAATTACCTCCTCATTTCCATAGCCCTTGGCGATGCTTCCTTCAGCCTAGCACGGTTACTTAACATATTTCTTTAATACTCCCATGAACCTCTCAAGGGGAACATATTGTGTAGAAATACAGGACCGAGAACGGAAATCTCTTCGACTAGGTGAACCAGAGGTGCGTCATAATATTGAAGAAGGATGGCGGGAACACCAACTCAAATCGACAAGACATTGGATCACATCGCTCAGAACCGTGGTAGAACTTCCGGATTGATTACCTTCGAGAGATTGCATTGAGGAATGCACATAGCTTCACAATGGCTAATCGAACATTTTCCGGCAGAGCCCCTCAAAGCAATCGGAAGCAATTGCGTCATAATCACGTGGCGCCGTGAGACTTCGTGTTTTGGAACTTTTTCTCCGCCATGTTTATTATTCCCTTTATATTGGGCGAGAATCCAGACGGGACCTTCATACTGCTCGGGCATTCAAAAAGATGACCTTCTCTTCTTTGGTCGAGCGTAGCGGCACGACCTTGAAACCATTCCGGATGCCGGTCATCGTGGTCTTTCAAACGTTGTTGGTCCTGCCGTGCTTCCTTTGTATCATTTGTCTTCCCATACACGCCCAAGAAGCTTAGGAGGTTCACGCAAATATTCTTCAGACGCATCACGTCGATTGCAGAGCGGACATCTAGGACTTTCCAATATTCTAGCTCCCGAATATAGATTTCTTCTTCCACATGGCTGCGTGCCGTCGGCTCCCTTCGAACTGATTGTCCGCCAGACCCTTTCCAAAGATGACTTTCAAATCCTTGACCATATCAAATACCTCAGCACCAAGGTCGTTCCGCAGCTTCGCCGGTGATCTGCCTTGCCGTTGTAATGCTTGCCTTTCTTTCATCGGATGAATTTTCGGAAGAAATCGACGATGCCCAAGGTACACGTTCTTCTTACAATTTGGCAAATGTACACTTTCGGTCTCATGTAAGCAATGCGTGCATGCATTGTATCCCTTATTTGACATTCCCGAAGGTTACTAAGAGCAGGCCAATCGTTGATGGTTACGAAAAGCAACGCCAGAGGTCAAATTCCTCTTGTTTGTGCTCATCCCACACACGGACACCACCCCACAGCTGTAAAAGTTCATCAACTAATGGCCTTAGGTACACATCGATGTCGTTGCCGGGTTGCTTCGGACCTTGGATGAGCACCGCATCATAATGAACTTCCGCTTCATGCACAACCAAGGAGGAAGGTTGTAGATGCATAGAGTCACGGGCCAGTGCTATGGCTGGAGCTCGCCGCCAAAAGGATTCATGCCATCCGTGCCGAGCAAATCTTATGTTCCTTGCGTCACCGCAAAATCTTCAACCATCCGCCGATCTTTCTCCATTGCGCTCCATCTGCGGTGTGTCTCAACTCCCGTCCGACTTACGTTTCTCTTTGTGCCATCGCAACAACTTGGCATGCTCTTTGTTCATGAACAGACGTTTCAACCGTGGTATTATAGGAGCATACCACATCACCTTGGCGGAACCCTCTTCCGGGTTTCGCCCTCAACATCGCTACCGGGTCATCGCCTCGATCTTATAACGCAATGCAAAGGCATACCGGCATTCATTCAAATTCTCGATTCACATGGTAGAGGATGCGATCGTTGATGCATGCATGTATCTTCGTAACCTCTAAACCTAGAGGGCGATAACCTTCTTTGCTTCAGACGATCAAGGCGGGCAACTCGTTATCCTTTGGAAACATATTCTTCAACATTTTCAGCAAGTTTTCAAATGCCGAGTCAGCTACACCGCCTCGCCTTCCATTTCAGCAAATCCAGTGCAGCCCAGCTTTTTCGCACCATCATCGCATCCGGTACAGCGCCTTTCTGTGATCCTCTAACATGTGATCCAAATTCTCCTCTCCTTTTCGGGCCAGCGGCGTCTCCGTGCATCAAGAATGGTCCGACCAAGATCATCAACGGGATCATCACGTGCCTCTTCTTCACCTTCCCTTCACCTTCAAATCCTCCATGAAAGTATCACCGAAATGAGCAAGATAGCTTTCATCGATGAAATCATCCCTTCTTCATCTTCTTCCATTATAACCCCTCTTTCTCCATGCTTGGTCCAACAATTATAGCTTGGCATGAAACCCTTCAAGCGAGATGCTTGTGAACAACTCTTGAGGAAGAGTAACCCTTCTCATTCTTACAGATAACACATGGACAGATAACAAAACCCCCGCTTGTTCGCATTAGCCACTACGAGGAAATCTTTCAAACCCGTAGTGAACTCACGGAGAGTCGGTTATCAGACATCCATTGCCGATTCATCTGCATTATTATAATATAAAATATATAATTAACCATCATGCATTTGTTATGAACTACACACATGCATATTGACACATCAAAGGTTCATCAAGTTGCTAACCGCGATCGAAGAGTGTGGCTCCAACACTTCATGTCATGTTTGTTTCATGCTCTTGGGGCATTTCATCAAACACCTTATGTGCATAAGAGGAACCAAAAGCAAACCTACACCCACTTGTGAAGAGAATGGCTCCAAATGGCTAAGTGTTGGCTGCTGGATGGGTATATATAGGGAGGGCTTTAGTCGCGGTTGGCACAGCAAACCGTGACTAAAGGTGCTCGAAGATTTAGTCGCGGTTGGCTCGGCCAACCGCGATTAAAGCCCTCACGCACCACCTGGCCACCGAGCGCCTGGCCCAGCCTTTGGTCGCGGTTCACCTTCAGAACCGCGACTAAAGGTCCCATTGGTCGCGGTTCCTACAGCTTCGCGACTTATGGGCTGGACGGAAAGCTTGTTTTTCCACTAGTGCTTTCAAGCCAAATGATCAATCTTATGGCCACATTCATGGCATAGTTTGTTCAAATGATCTCATATTGTGCACAAGGGTGCATATTGGAATAGCAAACAATGTTGCCTAAGGAAGTTTTCATTTTCGTTGGACGAAAAAACCATTTTCCATTTTTCGAGTGCCCGAAAGGAGGTTTTTTTGTGAAGGAACTACCAAATAATTGTTGCAAAATTGCACTAAATCATTTTTATAAAATACTAGGCCATATTTAATGCACAATTGACAAAATGGTCTAGTGTAAAATGTTTTGATCCACCTCTCGTGAAAAAGACAAATTTCTGCCGATTCAGTTGGAAGAAGGTCAAATTTGAACTGCAGCTGCCTCATAGTTTGCTATTTATTTTTTCCAAAAATCATTTCCAGTTACATAAGGACCTATTTAATCATAAATACATGGTTTGGTGGCGATAGCTCGAGGTTTGGGCGGTGGCCGAGGGCCCCAACTCTAGAGCGCCAGAACTCAAGATGCCGCCAAGCGTGGTCACGGCGTGACCATGACGTTGCTGTGTGTTCAGGCGGCCTAGGCATGTCTAGTGGGTTGGGCACTCCCCAGGTTGGTGCTAGGAAGAAAATTACAACATAAGATTCTCACGGGAGACCAATCGATGCTCAAACATGAATTAGCAGCCAAGTGTTTGATTAGCGATGCGGGAAATGTACATGGCTAATGGGCGTGAGTTTTGGTGAGGATGATCAGTTACTAAGAAGACCGTTTTCACAAATTTTCAGCTCAAAGGAGGAGCCTAGGTGGTACTTGCTTTGCAAACCACCACACCGGACATAAATACGAATGTTGAAGCTCGGCTCAAAATAATGAATGGATTGAGCTGGCATTTGGTGGAGGATGGTTATTTGGGCATAGAAAAGCACTGAGAAAATGGATACTATTTGGACATGCCAAAGTGGTACTTCCTTCACAAACTGTTACTCTGAATGAATAGGAAAATAAATATTTTTGGATTATTTTTAACTAGGCAAGGAAGGTTTTTACATATTTGACGAAGATATGACCCAAAGAATTTATGAGATTTTTTGGGAATTTTGGGAATGATAGAAATATAGGTTGCTTCACAACCTAGGGCAAAAACTGCCACATGGACATGACACATAGGCAAAACTGATGAGGTGGCGCCTAGTCATAGCAACCCACCACAATATACAAGGCTATGACCATCTATATTGGTCGTTAACAACTAGAAATAAGGCAGCGGACTAGCGTTGTTAGCTTTATGACCATTTCATGTAAGGAAATTATGACCTTTCTGACCAAAATGGTCGCAATGGTTTAGGGTTTGGAGCCCCTCGAACAGCTTTTGACCAATTGGTCTAAATTGGTCATAAATCTATGACCAATTCTTCTAGGGTCACTGACAGAAGGTCATAAGTTGACATATTTCTTGTAGTGCCACCTTCCATGTTGCCACCGAAGCCACCTCCCATGTTTCCGCCAAATGCACCATTCATGGCACCTCCCTTCATGTTCACGTAGCCACCCATGGTACCTCCCATACCTCCTCCCATGGCACCACCCATGCCTCCTCACATGCCTCCTCCTATCATCATTTGCCTCATGAGCATTTGCTTCTTCATGAGCATTTCATCGCGACAAAGTTCAACATAGTCCTTTGACTTGGGATCAAGAGTAGATGTGTCCATAAACATAAACTTGAGTTCCTTCTCCTCGACCATCTTCATCTCCTCGGCCGCGTCCTTTTTCTCCTCTAGGTCCACCTTCCTCTCCTCAGCCGCCGCCAACCTCTCCTTGGTCGCCGCCCTCCGCCGCTCGGCCTCACTTTTCTCCTCTATTTTCCTGAGCTTCAACATTCTTTTTTCTTCGGCATACCCTTTCCTCGCCTTGACAATGGCATTAAATCCTTCCTTGAGATCATTGTCTCCGTCCTTGGCTCCCTTCACTTTCTTGTTTCCATCGGGCCTGTAAGATTTTGTCACGGAGTGAGGAGTGGATCCTTCTCTCCTCACCGGCGACATTTTCTTCATCCTCAATCACCACACTCTTCTTCTTAGAAGCATCAAAAGTCTCTCTAGTTTTCCACTTCTCCTCATCCTTGAGCTCTTTGTAGCAATGATGAAAAGTGAAAGCTTTTCCTTTATTCTTCTTCTCGCCTTTCATGTTCCTCTCTCGAAACAATCCTTGCACAATCATTTTCTACAATAAAACAACCAACACGTCATCATAAAAATGTGGAACAATCCAATATTTGAGAAAGCACGCACGAAGAGGAAATATTTACCAAGTCACTATCACCGCAACCACTTGGGTTCATGCGAGAAACATTTGACAAGCAACCGGCCCACTTTGGGCATTCGGCGTTGATGGTGGACGAACGTTGGTGAAGAGAGTCGCTCGAACGGAAGTGACCACTTGTGTTGCGCTCATTGAAATAATCCTTGATGCGTTGCCAATAGGTGTTTACCGTTTGGCCGCTTCCAACCGTTGCATCTTGAGAGACTTTCTTCCATGCGGTGCATATCAACACATCCTCCGTGTTGGTATAATTTCCACTTCTTCCCTTCGCAACAAAGCCCTCATCATCCATGTCAAGATTGTCATCACCATATTGGGTTTCATATTCTTGTGACACATACTCGTGCGACACATAACCATCATTTTCCACATTTGTCATGTGCATGAAAGCTTCATGATCAAGACTACAATTGGGCGTACAAACATTCAACATCACATTCAATTTGAAACAACAAACGAGAGCACAAACGATTTTTTTGTACCTTTGCGACATATCATCGAGCATGTTGGAGGTGGTGGTCGTAGGCATGGCCACATCTTCCTCCACGGCCGGTGGTGGCGGCAGCGGAGGTCGATGAACGACTCCTTGGCAATTGGAGGACGACGCCGGCCGTGGCTGCGAATGGTCGGCCTGAGCCGCCGTGGCTGCCTTCGATATTTCGGCCGGTCGAGCCGCACTTTCGGCCGGGTTGCGGCCGCGATTTGCCGGCCATTTGTCTCCGCCTCGCGCCTTCATCACCTTCGCAGGAACCTCTGGCACGGTGGCGACCGATCGGGGCTGCACGAATCCGGGCCGGCGGGCGGGGGCGCGGCATGGACGCGGTCGCGAGGGCGAAGTTCGCCGCGGCGGCGGTGACGTGGGTTAGCCCACCGCTACGGCGGCGGCGGAGAAGGCTGCGGGTCGTCGGCTTCGCCATGGCGGCGGGGACGGGAGGTGGTAGGCGGGCGAGCGAGCTGGTGGTGGCGAGCAGCGGGCGGCGGGAAATAAAATGAACGGGCGGGCGGGGAAATAAAATGAACGGGCGGTTGGTGGTTTTGCGAGCGGCCGCGGTTTTACATCATATGTATCTTGTGATGCAAATTTGCATCACGAAGTGTTATATTTTACATCTCCAGGAGACGGTGATATAATTTCTTTCACATATGAACCATCTGTTGGAGCAGCATTTTTTGCTCTCAAAGCTTCAAAAATTAGTTATTTTGACATATGGACAGTCTATTGGAAATGCTCTAATTAGGTAGACGACCAGCATCTTTATTTTGCTCTCGGCTAATTTTTATGGAACAAACACATGTACTTCCATCAGTCGCCTAGTTTCCTGCAACACGTGACCATAGGCCGAGCCAATGGCGGAAGCAGAAATCTTTAATTCATGAGGTTGAATGGTGCCCCATACAGAAAATCTAAAAGAATTGTTAAAAGCCCCGGTTTGTCTTTTTTGTCAAGCTCACATTTTAATGTATTTCGACCTGAAAATTTTCACACACGTACATTATGTATCTAGGTATACGTGTATTTATTTTCAGAATTTTTTGAAACAGAAAAGTTTGAATTTTGAAGTTTTTAAATAAGACATCAAAGATTAAAGAATAAAGATGTTTTTTTTGCGAGAACAATTCCAATAGTAATGCTTATAGGAGGGTTGGTAATAAAGAATAATGATGTTGATCAATACAGATGCCAAGTTTACATTCATTTAGTTCTACAACTCATGTACTGTAAATACTCCAAGATGTGAAAATTGGTAAACTTACAAGCTCAATTCTTTATGAAATGAACGAGGCGATACGGGCAAAATTGTATTAAACTCTGGTGGGTTGGTTTCACCACAAGAGCCCTTCTTCACGCTTGCCTTTCATGATGCTGCGGTCGTATAATTTGCAGCAAGAACTCGAACTGATAGGGAAGGGCAGCACCCACTACCGGGCCAACCTTTTACCGGCCGGGACGCTCACGCTGCTGCACACATGGCTACAGTAGCAAAGTGCACGACGGTGAAAAGTGGTCAGCCCGTACGTGTACTCGTCTGCTCGATCGGCTGCTGTACATGCCGATCACTCATGCTAGCCGGCCTGCAGTATTGAAGAGGGTCAGATTCACCGATCATGCACGCCGACAGCCCGATCGAAAGACAAACGTTGTAAATACGTGCCGGCCATCGTACGTACCCGGGTCCATCTCAAGCGTCACGTAAATGCTGTGGCTAGTTTGGTCGTTTCAGCATCACGAGGTCTGCCCGATCGCTCAGCTAGAAGCAGGCCCCTACGCGCGAATGCAGCATCGCATCGTCGATCATTCAATGGGAGCGAGCAAGCAAGTGTAGATCGATGTAGTCTTGGCCGAACCTATCGTTCTCGTCTCTCAAAAATGATGTTGCTTTTATTATGTCCGTATACACAAAGAAGATCGGTTGTAATGGAGAGTATCATATATTAGTATCATGCATAAATGCATATCATATAATAGTAGTATCATGTATTACTTTATTTATTGACATGCATGACAGATATTAGCAAAACATTTATTATAATCCAGTATCATGATATGATACTCAATGCTCTCTTTCTTCATTTAACTAGTAAGCGTGCACGTGCAACGCACGTCTCCATAAGTGCGTATAAATAAAGAATGTGTAATAATACCAAAACAGTGGTTTGTCTATCCTAAGCAATTGTTTTTCTGCCATCAAAATGACAAGGATATATATGTAACAAAAAAGTAAAAGAGATAGAGTTTCAATTCATGAACATGTTTATTTTAATTTTACATTATTTTCCTTGTTTTGAAAAAGAAATGGCATATGAACATGGACAAATATAATGAGATTTAGCCTAATACAACTCAAAAAAGAAAAAAGAGTTTATGTGTACCGCGTTGGCCTAGCCAGGCCCATAACACAACCCCGTCTCTCATGTTCTTTCTTCACCCAATCCCCTTTCTTATGGCTCTCGCCCTTCAGTCATTTAGCACATGCCCTATGTTTCCAGGCAACTAATTTTGATACAACACATTCCGCGCTTGATGTTTCTATTATTTTGTCCAGCTCTGATATTTCCACCAACTTTGTTTCCTCACCAACAGCCTACATTTGAAAATACATGCATCAAGGAGCAAACAATCCACTACCATAGGAAAAAAACAAAGGAAAAATAGCATCTATTGTGATCGTCCTTGGTGACACAAATGCCGATGAATTGAACGACGCCCAGGGAGTGCATTGACTCCCAGCAGTCTCACCCACCGTCGCGGTCTTCACCAGCGTTGCTCCTGCCTCCCGGCTCCTCGGAAATACAACTGTATCTATTGACACACCAAAAACAATAGAAAGATCAATCAGTCACATTCGCTAAGCACAAAGGAAAGAAAGGGAACATGATTAATAATCGTGCCAACTATTCTTACAATTTCCAAGAAGGTAGCATGCTTCAAGGTTGCTGATGTCCACACATAGTCTGACAAGATTTTGACCTGGACGGCGATGCGCAACAGTGATAGCCTCCAGAACAACCCTACTTTGCCCAACTTTCTGAATTTCTTGCATCTGCACGCACATTCGAGCAACTACACATGAGAACTCCATCCCAGTGTCAAGCCAGAGGTAGCATGACAATGATGATAGCATGGTGGTAGACTCCGAGCAAGGTGAGCAAGCGAGGATCAGAGGATGAGCAACCTGTCACCAAGCACGTAAATCTTGGAGAGGTAACGCACGTGCTCAAGAAGAAGACCGGCCCCGGCCGCTGCCATCAACTAAGCAGCTGTCAGCGGCCCGGTGTACTCCCAAGAGCCCAGGGTGGTGTCAGCTGGAGGTGGTGTTGATGGTTCAAAATACCCGTTAGTTGCACTTGTGAAATCTCTAGGGGCAAGAACTTTACCAAATATGTATGTGAAATGAACTATATTCATAATAGCAATTTTGAGCTGATCCAAGTCAGGTGTGTTACCTCGAATGACTTCCCTAATTAATCTCTTCCCCGCTGTAACGACTTTCTAAATTCAAGGATCCTTATTAAGTATCTAATCTTTGGGTTTACATCAAGTGTAGTAAATTTTAGCCAAATTCTTTAAATAGATGCATCACATCACAGAAGCTGGACACAAATAACTTCCCTAATCTCTTCTCCGTTGTAATGACTTTCTAAATTCAAGGATCCTTATTAAGTATCTAATCGTTGGATCTACAGCAAGTGTAGTAATTTTAGCCAAATTCTTTAAGTAGATGCATCACATTACGGGCGCCGCCGGATACAGACATATATATAATAAACAATCTCAGTACAGGTTCACACATGCATAAGCAGCAAATAAATTGAGAAAATAACTGAACACTGGAAGAGAAATTTTAATTTGCCAAATGTCTGAAAGAAAGGACACAAAGTCAATATGCATGGCCTAGTAAAACTACCTAAATTAGCCTAACAGGAGAGAGACCTGAAAAATGCCGAAGTAAACTTGAACTGACATAGATTTTGCTGGACCAAAGATGATACATATTAATTTAAGCATCTACTAAATGCACATAGAAAAGGGGATAATCTGAAACTAACAGTAAAAAATTAGTACATGCAAACTGTACTTCCTTCATCTAGTCTAGGGAAAACAGTTCAAACAGCACATTCGGCCGTTAACGAAAAAATAAGTAATAGGTAAATGTTCTCTACCACAGCACTGAAATATTAATAAGGAAACAATTAATAGTAAAAGTATAGTAACACCAAATCTTGTTTGAATCTTACCCAAAAAAGAAATCAAGCCCAGTTCAAACTGTTAATGTAATCCTTGTTGGAATCTAGACACTGTATAGACCATGCTCGTGTGTAGTAGCATGGGGAGATGACAGTAGGCTGCTGCGTGTGTCCCTGCACTGTAGCAACGTCTGTGGGTGCTGAGTATGCTTGAGCATGGCTACAGGCCGTACATGTGTGTGTTTGTGTAACTTCACACAAAAGAGAAGGAGCCAGCTATGTTACTGGCCAGAGCAAAAGAGAAAAAGGCATTCATTGCCTGAAGAGAAAACTGAACCCGTGTCTCATCTCTACTTTTTCTCTCGCTTTGCATTTCGTCAAACATCTCATCAGCGTAGTGAGATCCATCAAAACAGAGCGTGAACTGGAGTTCCTGCCAACACAAACCAAAGGCATGTCAAAACCTGCATATAGTGGCATTGAGAGACACAAGAGAGGAAGCAAGAAGGATTGGTAGGGAGAGAGAAGAAGAGAACGATCTGGAGAATCTCATCTACCCACGTTTTACTCCCCAGCCGTGCCCGTGGTTTGACCGCTGCTCCCGCTGCTTGTACCGGCTGTTGCACCATTCTCGTCGTGGCCACGCATCGGTCAAGCCGCCGCCTGTCGGCGTTCCCCGCCATTGCACTGAATCGCCAGATGCGCGGAAGAGTGGAACGGGATGAGGGACTGGGGGCGGCGGCAGAAGTGCTTCATTCACGCTCGCAACGAATTAAAGATGGAGGAGCAGGGCCATGCGTGGGTAGCGGCGGGCGGCGCGGTTGCCTTGTGGAGGAACTCCCGGGGAGGTCGCGGGGGAGGAGGCATGATTCAGACTGGCGATTTTGTCTCTCGTGATTAGAGGAGATGACGATTGGATAGGTGTGTTGTAGTTGGGAAATTTCGTTCGCTCGGCAGAGTAACGTCCGCCAACAGTAATTGCTACACGTAATTGTGGCCTCACATCAGATGTATCTAAGCCATTAGATGTCATTAAGCGGCATAATCTGACGGCACAAATCAGCCTAGGTACACTTAGCGGGGTGGTTTTAGAAAAGAAAATGTTCTCTTGTTTAATAGTAGTATAGATCTATGACACCTCATCAAAATTATCTAGTTGGCATGCATAATACTAGCTATGATACTATCATTATGACCCGCCTAAAAGAGAATAAAAAAAGACTGCCGTCCCTGGGTCCACTAGATGAGTATGCTGTCAAACATTCGTGCTAGGCGCTGGCCGACCGGCCTAAATCCTGGCTGGTCGCTTGCCAGCAGTGCAATATCTTCTTAGGCCCAGTTCTTTTCAGGCAAGATTCTACAGAATCAGGATTCTGGAAAATTCTCCCAGAATCTGCTTCTCCCAGAATCTGTCGTCGAGTTCTTTTCAGAGATTGTAGTTTGAGATTCTAGAAACTGTTGTGTGTTGAAATGTCTGTACTACCCCTAGACGGAATTTGTTTAATGAAATGTTAACACTTTGTTGTTTCTAACAATAACGAAAGTGGTTTAAGAATGTCATAAAAAGTGCTAAATATTACAATGGATTTAATTTTTTTTCATTACAGAATGTCCATAAACTAAAAATATGAATAATCTCAAGGTACGAGACTAGCAGCAATCGCGTCACGTGTTGCGTTCATTGTACCATCATCTTCGGGTGGTAGAGCGTTGGCACCCGTAAACGGCAATGGAGGTTGCACATATGCATCATCGTCGAACTTGTCAAAATGTTGATCATGTAACTTGCTATCACGGATACGAGGGAGTTGGCACCCTCACATGCTCATTTGTGACATAATTTGTATCAAACACCTCCGACATTTTTTCCTCCTCCGCTAGTGGAGCATACCATTAGCATTGACATCAGCAAGCATCAATCCATCCATCCATCTAACAAATTCAAGCATCAATCCATCTACCTATTTTATCTATCAACAATAGCTAGCATCAATTCAAGCATTATTCAAGCATGAAGAAACAGAGAGATGCAAAAAGGAGGGCTCACCGTGAGCATCGGCGTCGAACTTTGAGGGACGGGGCTGAGGGCCGGGGCGGACTGAGGGGCGAGGAGGAGCTGAGGAGGGAAGCTGGCCAGAAGGGGCGGCGATGGCTTGGCCTGGCCGGCGGCGGCGCGGCAACCCTAGCTGCTACCGCAAAGCTGAAGGGGCGGGGCGAACTGCCGGGCGGGGAGAGCGGGGCGGACCGGGCAAGGGAGGCTGGCCGGCGGGGGTGAGGGTGGCCTGGCCGGGGGCGGGGGCGGGCTGGCCGGCGGGGGAGGGGCGGCTTGAAGCTCCTCTGCCCCGATGCGGTGCGGGAACTGGGAGACGAGCGAGCGGTCGGGTGAGTCCGCTCGTTTTCGGGTCCAGGGCTGGACTGCGGGGTGACATTTTGACCGTAAATACGTCATACAATAGGGGTACAACTATACTTCGAAACTTTTCTTTGGTGGGACTTGCCAGAATCCTGAGATTGTGGGAGAAACCAGGTATTTTGGGATTTTGGGATTGCACTAGGATTCTGGAGAATCCGGTTGAGATTTTAGAAGTTCAATCGAGTTCTTTTCGCTTGGGATTTTCGGGACCAAGATTCTCCATAATCTTCTCAAAAGAACTGGGCCTTAATCAACCATCTAATCTATTTTCTCCTACGACGTCTTCTTCCTTGCGTCTTTTACCCCCCTAATTTTGCCGGCTCGCAGCACGATGAGTGCGCATGCGCATCTTCACAGTGCTTGCAGCAGGGTCATCCCTTCCCTCTCCCCTCTCCAGGCCATGGTGGCCATGGCCGCTGAAATGAAGCCGGTTTGCAGGCTACGCCTGGTTCCAACACGAGCGATGGCTTGTTGCAGCTCCTCACCAACCCCACGGCGCGCGGCTACCGCCATCAACCTTACCGGCTCGCCAAAACACCAGCTAGGATCACATCATCGTCATTAGGCATTGTAGCACTCCGTATGCGGTTGTAGCTTCTGGTGCAGGCGGTACCAGCATTCCAGCATCGTCGAGTGCCGATTCTAGCATCTATGGGTGTCGGTTCCAACATCTCTAGGCGACGGTTCCAGCATTCGTCGGGCGCTAGTACCAGCACGTCGGACACCAGTTCCATCAAACCTACGAGTGGTTGCAGCTTTCACCACTCAGTGGATGCAGCTATCGCGGTGGCCGATTTGTAGCTTCCGCCGTGGCCTTCGTCGTAGATCGTCCCAGCGTTCCGGGTTGCCGGTCGTAGCTTTGCTTGGAGCATGGTCACAACATCGGCGGGTGCGGGCACTGCATCTCTATCGGAACCGACACAATCACGGCTCGTGGCCGTCACGGTAGCAACATCGTGTGCGCCACCGTGCCTAGTTCTAGCACAACGTCTTGCCAGTTCCAGCATGTGGTCGCAGTCGCAACACCTCGCCTGGCTGGTTCCAACATCTCACCTTGATGGTTCTAGTATGTGTCTGCCACGATTGTGCACCGCACGCGACGGATCTACAACCGCTGTCCAGCAACACTATCATTGTAGTACCATCGTAGCAGGAAGGAGAGGTGAGGGACAACGGTTTGGCGCGGGAGGAAGGAAAAGCGAGGGGGGGCACAACCGTACCCATGGCTCTCTCCGGTGGCACCAACGGGGGATTTGTTGCCTTGTATATGAAATTGAGGTAGAGTAGGAGGTCATCCATGACAAGCAGAAGAGGAGGTTGTACATGGAGATAGGACGAACTCGAGAGTTATAAAGACGAGGGAAGAAACGAGTGGTTGAGAGGGATTGACGTGCCTGGGCCCACCCGTTAGACACGTAGGCATGTGATGGCAAAAGGGAAACTCCCCTAAAAAAAGGGACTGCTACGCGTCCGTCGCCTGTTCTTTTTGTAAGATTGGCCAACTCGCGGGGTGTCAGATCTGGTGCATCGGCGCCCTTTATCACTGCAACAAAGATCTTGTTGTAGAAAATTTCTGCAACAGAGGTCTTGTTGCATAACATTTTGCGACCGAGGTTTTGTTGTAGATTTTATTTTTGTGCAACAGAGACTTTGTTGCAAAAAAAAAAATCCGTCTTCGTCTTTTTACAACATAATCTATGTTAATTTTGCAACATTAGTGATGTTGCAGAAGTTGAAAAAAAATCGTAAGAAAGCAGCAGCATGTCATGTGCGTGTTGTGTGAGTGAGGCGGCGGACGGAATCGATGAAATGAGCCGGCTGAAGGGGCTATGAAAATGATTCCGTTACCGCAAAAGAACGATCTTTATTTATTTGTTCCATTTTCCGAGCGCTCCGAAGACAAAACTAAAGCTTTAGTAATTTCTTGCCGGACAAGTGTTTGGTATGGTTATTGAAATGTGTCTCTAGTACTCTCTACCTCGTAAAAAATGTTTCCATGGATAGATCATGTTCCGTTTAGTTACCATGCTTGTAAAAACTACTCATGTTCCGTTTAGTTACCATGCTTGTAAAAACTACTCATCACGGCCTTTTATTGGTGGAACACAACGAAATTCTTGAAAAAAAAATGTACTACCAAAAATTTGTCCAAGGTTTATTATTTTAGTAGGCGGCGTTGTCTAAATTCGTGCAGTGGTGTAAGTGAGTGTGTGCATCAACACATTTTACTTTGAGTTCATAAGTAGAGAATTTTGTACTGGTACCGAGTTTTGTGTTGTTCGTGTTGGTACCGACTTTTCATTGCCTCTGGCTCTCATGTAGAGCACTAACACATGTATTTTTTTTTAGGGTTCCTAAGAAATAACACATTGGAGTAGAATCTCCAGATATAGATTCTAACTTAATCTCGGCATTTGGAGTTCTTGTTTGCTTTCTGGTGCTAATGTCAAATTATGATATCCCTTTTCCATTTGTGGTCATGTGCTTTTGTAGAACCGATCGTTTGAATTTTTAGAACGTCCCATTAAGTTTGTTATATTTTCTTTTAAAAATGTATTTTGTTTAACATGTTTTAAAAGATATTGTTGAAATGATTTTAAAATAATGAATTTTTTTGAGATATAAAAACTAACTAGAAATGCTAACGTATCTTGGTAAAAACGTTTATATGTATGAAATAGAATGTTCGTCCTATACTTTTAGAAATAATCATGTCGATGAAAAAGTAATTCATGTACTTCATGTGTTCCATCAAATATTCACAGATTTAAAAAATGCACGTCATGTACTTCAAAATATATATTTAAAGAGTGAATGAACATTTTAAAATAAAAGTGGCATTTAAAAAAAGGAATATGAAAAGAAGCAACAACAGAAAACAAATAAAGAAAAGAAAACAGGAATAAATTATTATTTTAAAATAAAAAATTTGTGTGTTAAAAAATAAAAAGTAATCTGAGAAAGAATAATGAAGAAGGAAAGTGGGCCCGGCCCAATATAATTCGTTTCAACTTCTTTTCAAATCAAATTCTGAGAAACAAAAAATCAGTTGGCAGTCTCAAAAAAATAAAAAAATGGAAGTCTTTCACTGACTTCTCCGTCCTCCGCCGCTGCGGCCAACTTCGTCGTCCCCGCGGGGCCGCAGCCGGCGCCTCCCGAGAACGATCTCAACCACCCCGACAAGAATCCCCATGAAACCTTCGGCTTCGGCGCCGCCATCGCTGCTCTGCGCCTTCCCCTACCTCAGCGGGCGCCGGCCCGAAAGCCGCTCCGACGAGGCGCCCCCCTGCACCTCCGATGCTGCTTCGGCGCCGCCACGAAGCCTCCCCCTTGCACCCCTGTGCCCTCGCCTGCTGCGGCACCCTAAAGCAGCCACCGAATGAAGCAGGCCCCGTCAGTCTCCGAGACAGCAAGGAAGGTGCTCGGTGAATTGCTTCTGAGCACAAAACTCATCCAGTGTTTACATTTTCACGCCTAGCCTTTGCATTTTGTTTTTGAGTTCAGCCTTTGCATTCTTATCAGCATCGTTTGGTGGCTGATTCCACATGCTCATTGATTTTGTTCGGAAAGCTGAATTGTGTACAAACAATTTACATTTACTCAACCCCAAGATTAGTTCGGAGTTCAGAGATAGAAAATGTTGCATTAGTATCAAGTTTCCACTGCTATTGGCACCCACGCAGAGCATTAACCAATGGCAGGAGGCTTTTCCTACGGTATCTGGCTTGATCTCAGCAATCAGAGTTTTTGTTTGCTTCTGATAATTCAGTACTAATCTAAGATTATGATATGTGTCCATTTAGCATTTGCTATCATCTGTTGTACATCCTTTGAAAGGAGCCGCAATGACTGTTATGTATTTTTGATGTTTTTGAAATCTTACTAGAATGCATATGATTGAAAATCCCTCAAATCTATCTTAGTTCACACCTCACCCAAAAGTGCCGTGTAGCTGTACATGTTGGTTTATATCTGTGTAATGTGCATGGCTATAATCTATTTTGATATTTTTTCTTTACTCTGATTAAATTGATATAGGACTTCCTAACCCTGGACTGAACTTTTGAAGATCTTTGCAAACCTATATTATAAGTTCTTTTTTGTTCCTCGCTAAGATTTTTATTGTGCCATATGCATCAAACGTAGGTAACATATTCCCACATGATGGAGTGGTTACAAGGGCTCGGGGTGGAGATGGAGATATCGGACATGTCTTTCTCAGTGAGTACACAACTGGATGGTGGCGGCAGACGATGTGAGTGGGGCAATGGCAAAGGTATCTCAAGCCTCTTGGCGCAAAAATCCAATATATTGAAAATCAGTTTTTGGCGCATGGTCCGTGAGCTACTCAAGTTCAAGAATGATGCTCTGACGTAAGCAGTCCAGTCCCTCAGTTCTCATGTGCATATATATCTTGTGTTCATATTATCATATATGATAAAATTGCTGGTTCAATCTTTGGAATGAAGGTACCTGGAGTATCATGAACATAACCCTGATATGGACTGTAATGAGACATTGGGGCAGTTCATTCAGTCGCATGGATATTGCCTATTTTTCCAGGAAGCTTATCTTGTACTGTTTCTAATCTACTTGCTTATGCTTCTCTTTTTTAGCGTATCCGGCAAATTTTCTATTTCTATATTCAATTTTTGATTATCATGTGTTCGGACAGCCATTTAAAATTGTCAAGAGAACCTAAAATTTTCAATTAACTGTGGAAAATGCAGATCAAATGTTAAAATTCTAACTAAAATCTGGGCTGACTACTTAATGGCTAGTATTCCCTCCAACATAGGTGCAGTGCAGGTGGCGGTAATTTAGGCTCTTATTATGCTGTTTTGAGTTGGTGACACAAAAATACATATTTGGTGCAGTTTCCGGTCTGCGCAGGCATGTGGTCAT
The DNA here is from genome assembly GCA_021437245.1 of Aegilops speltoides. NCBI lineage: Eukaryota > Viridiplantae > Streptophyta > Magnoliopsida > Poales > Poaceae > Aegilops > Aegilops speltoides. The sequence continues at coordinate 29,959 of JAHHZJ010000650.1, read as the reverse complement.
GTTCATCGGAAGATGTTTTGAGCTTGTCTGCTTTCTTCGTGCTATCAGCTTTCCGTAACCATGACCTTGTTCAGGTGCCAAGCTACTTCATATACATGTTCCATTCCCATTGCATTTGCATGCTTAATTCATCTTTGCGCATTTGAAAGCTGATTAAGTCCCTGCACTTTCAGCTGTTTCGTTACCCCCAGTTGCCCACTGTCAAGGCTCGTTCGCAGTCCTTTATAGACAAGGTACGTACTGCGACCCATATAGGTGACAACAGGGTCAGACATGATCTCTATTTTTACACTCTCTAGGCTTTAGCTGCAGCCATATGCAGGGATTGAACAGTGCAACTATTGCGCACACGCAGGTTAAAGGAGAGCTGGAAAGCATGGGCAGTCGAATTAAAACAAGCTGTCAGGTGAAATCTGTTTCAAGTTTTGGTGGAGGTACATACACGCGTTGCTGATAATGCCAAACTCTTTGTTGATTGCCTGGGAGTACAAACAATGTGTCTTTCATTGTATTATCTTGGCAGTTGGCACTAACGGAAACAATATCTTGGCACTGCAGCAGCTGGCTACAGAGTCTTGGAGAATGATGGTTCAGAGGAAATATACGACAGTGTCATCCTTGGGGTCCATGCACCCAATGCTCTCAAAGTACTAGGAGCTGAAGCTACACATCACGAACGGAGAATTCTAGGTGCTTGTCAGTATGTCCACAGGTAAAGCTTGCCTACTATTGCTAAATGAACACATAAATAAAGTTTGATCTCATGTACTAATTGTCTGAGACATTTATGTTGCAGGGATATATACCTCCACTACGATCAAAATTTGATGCCCCGAAATTCTTCGGCATGGAGCGCCTGTAATTTCCTGGGGACAACTAGCAGCGGTTTTTCTATTACTTATTGGCTAAACCATATTCAGGTAAATTCTTTGGTTTCATATGCAGGGTTGGGTATAATGAATTAGTTATGTTGATGACATATCTTTTGACGAAACGGCCCTGTCTCGGTTTTATTACAACGCTGAAACCATGTACATCAGCGTTACATATCCTTGGGATTAGGCATGTCTTCCCCGCAAATAAGAAAAAAGCAAAGGATAGTCATTTCTGCACAGCAATACAGCCATAGTTTCATCACGTCAGAAAACACTGTAGAGCAGGCTCACTAAATAACAACAAAATGGAAGCACCAGCCTAACCCTCCAGCTTATGAATGGATTGCTCAATTATTTTTTGATACTGTTCTTTTCTTTTGCATTTCCAGAAAATTGGATCTGTCAGGACTTTCCTGGTGACACTCAATCCTCCTTGTGTTCCGGATAATGTACTGCTTAAATGGTCTACAAGCCTTCCTGTTCCGTCTGTAGCTGCGGCGAAGGCTTATCTTCAGCTTGATCAGATCCAGGGAAAGAGAGGAATATGGTTCTGTGGGGCATATCAAGGTAACCTGTTCCATGAATTTCAGTTTGTGGATGATTTGTTCGTAACAACTTGCATGTATATAGATGTACGACAGACTTTTACTACATGAAAGTTAGGTATGAAACGATCTAATGAATATTAGGTCTCAAATGTCTCTTCTGCCTTGGATAACAGGTCACGGCTTCCATGAAGACGGATTGAAGGTATTTGCATGCACAACCTCTCCATTTTCCCTTTCAGATCTGTCTAGCATAGTGAACCATACTGATATGCGCTAAAATTAACAACGGTCTAACAAATATGAACATAAACAATCATATTATAACCATAACAAAGATATCCTTTGCTTACCTCTAGTTGGCCGAAGGCCCAAGCTACTAGATTTTCAAGCTTCTCCTTTATCTATTTATGGGGGCTGTTTCCTGTTTACACCACTCTGACATACACGTTTTTAGTTTCAATCACATATTCAGCATGACTATTTCATTAAATAGATATGTGAGGTCTATCTTTTATTGGACATATTCAATCGGTGCAGGCCGGGAAAGCAGCGTCTCAAGGTTTGCTTGGAAAGAAATGTGAGCTTCTACTGAACCCAAAGCAGATGATTCCATCATGGACTGAGGCTGGGGCGCGCCTTCTAGTTGCAAGATTTTTCAACCTATACATATCCATCGGCAACTTGATGTGAGTCCTTGTATGAGTTGATATACTACACGTCTAATTGTGATTATTTTTCACCTTAATAGCTTTCATGCAGATTGGTCGAAGAAGGAGGTAGTGTGTTCAGCTTTGGTAAAGCTTGCGACAAATGCCATGTAAAATCTGTCATGCGAGTTCATGATCCCTGGTTCTATTGGAAGGTTACTTCTCTTCTCTTTTCTGCCTACACATGCATTTTTTTTTCTGATTGGTGATGTTTCCATGCATGAATCTTTATTTCTTATATACTGCACTTTATTTTATTTTATTTTATCCAACCTTCTCATTTGAACTGCATTTGTTTATCCTGGCTCTCTCACGGCTTTTAGGTTGCAACAGAAGGAAACCTTGGCTTGGCAGAAGCCTATATTAACGGCTGTTTCTCTTTTCTTGACAAGAGGGAAGGCCTTCTGAATCTTATCCTGGTAAAACTATATCATAGTCCATGAGCTTATTGGTAGAACTATTTCTTTCTTCATTACTGATCAAACCAATGATCCCTTTCCTTGCAGATTCTCATCTCTAACAGAGAGGATCGTAGGAACCGCCGCATTGCCAGAAAAGGGTTCTGAAACCTTCAATTGTCCACTAAATTCCTATGAATTGTTTGATACAAATGAAGTAGTATCTATTAATCTATGTGTTCAGGACTAATCATGTATATAAACTGTTCGGTTTGCAGGGGTCAATGGACACCGTTGCATGTAATAGCTCCGTTGGCTCATGCTAAATACATTTTGGGTCAAATCTCGAAGAAGAATACTGTGACACAAAGTCGTCGAAACGTCTCTCATCACTATGATCTTGTCAGTATTCATGTGTCTTGTTTCGTTAATACATTCCATCAGGATTAAGATAACTAGCTGCTTCGGTCAATTTGGAATACTAGAATTATTGCAGATCTTATTGAGATTTAGATTTTTGTGTTCCAAACCTTATCAAAATGATTTTTTTATCATTCATTGCTTCTCATATGTCTATACATGCCAAATAACACTAATAGTTCTTCTCATATTTGTGTGCAGAGTAACGATTTTTTCTCGCTTTTTCTGGATAAATCGATGACTTACTCTTGTGCAGTTTTCAAGGTCTGTAAATCTTTTGATTATGTTCTGCTTCTTGGAAGTTTTGTAGAGTACTTTCGTATTTCATATACTAAAATTAAATTGGTAGATGGAGAATGAAAGCTTAGAAGCAGCCCAGCAACGTAAACTTAGCCTTATAATCGACAAGGTAATACTGTCATATCTCCAGATATTGTGTCATTAGATTCATTACTAGTTAGACAACGTTGTGAACATGATCTGATGGTACTTCAATCTTTACACATTTAACCAAAGGCTAAAGTTGAGAGGGGGCATCATGTTCTTGAAATCGGTTTCGGCTGGGGAAGTTTGGCAATACAAGTGGTTAAGCAAACTGGCTGCAGATACACTGGAGTCACTTTGTCGAAAGAGCAGCTTAAATATGCTGAAGGAAAAGTAAGAGAAGCTGGCTTAGAGGTTAGTTCTAATTCTATGTTACTCCCTTTTTTACGGCTTTAAGCAATACATGTCCAGTTTAATAGTTCAGTAATTGCCGATTCACCATATGGATGTGTTAACTGAGAAAGCTTAGTGTGAGATTTTTTTTCTATGTTATTCCCCCCTTTATGCAATACATGTCCAGTTTAATAGTTTATAAGTGATTGCCGATCCACCATATGAATTTGTCAACTGAGAAAGAGTAGTGTGAGTATTTTTTTAGCATTTTTATCGTCCTCCTGTAATTGTTGATATAAAGATGTGAGAGTGAATATGTCATTTGATAGGTGCAAGCATAGCCCAGTTTACTAATAACTATATTTAGTTTGTGTTGCCACCAATGTTTTTTAACAATGAGTCCCCTTGTCGTGTTCCATTAGATAAACCACCCAGACTGCATACTTACTGCCGTGATAAAAGTAAAAACTAAACAAAGCGGCATAAAGCAGTTTGCAAAACGAACTACATATTACAGATCCAGGAACAAAGGAGCCAACAGCCCAAAACTATTCTCAGTATCAAGTAATTGCATTAACTAATTAACCTGCCAACCATCGGCACCCAGCCATGTCTTCTGGCGTCAGCCTCTTTGATCCCATCTTCAAGATTTCCTTGGTATTGTTCTTTACGCAAAATAGCCCAAGCGTCAAGGCTGCTGCACAGGCTGAGGATCACTAGGATATTGTTGTTTGAAGCAAGCTGTATTTCTAGTCTTCCAAATTGTCCAGCATACTGGTCCTCCCCCACAAAGCACCAATTTGCGCTGGGACACTGGCAATGTATCAGCCCCCCCACACCATGTAGACCCTCAGGATTGTCTGGGGGTCTAACATGGTCAAAGACACAAAGGATCACTTGCCATATCAACTTAATACTTATCTAAAGAGCAGAACAATAGCAGGTGATTAACTGTTTCTCTGCGATAACAGAAATGACATTGATGTGAAAGCCTTTAAGGTTTCTCCTAAGCCTCTTAGTTTTTTCCTGCAAATTGTCAGCATCATGTCTACAGTATGTTGCAGCATGCCAACTTCTCATCATGAAAACCTTCTGTCTCCACCTAGCAGTTCTCATATCTATACACATTCCAATCCGGTGGTTCAGTTCCGGTAGCAAGAAACAGGGGCACCTTAGGAACCTTTGCTTATCAGGGCGCCCAGGGTTAGCATTTGGAACATCAACAATATTGTCCCCACTATCAGAAGCAAGATCTTCAATCTCCTCTGACACAGTTGAAATAGATTATCTTCAATGGGTTCTTGCATATTTTTATTTTTTATCTTCCTCAAACAAAATTGTTCTTACCACTTCCAAGGATATATCAATAGAAATTAAAGCACGAAGCACCATCACTAGCATTAACCCCTAGCATATTAGTTGGATCTAGCAAAGACATCATTAAGTATTTAAAACAGTTGGGACAAGGGAGCTATCCGAGAGTGTTTGTACCTGAGATAGTGTTCTTCTTGCTGCTCTCTTCATAGCCAGCTCAGTCCTGTCAGCATCTTCTTAACATTTTAGCCTATCACATCTCCTGACTTCAGTTCCAGAATACCAAGCCTTCTGAACCCCCAGCCACCGAGCATCAGTTAGTTTCAGCTCCTCGTTTTCTTTGTCGTTGTTAATCCGCACGTTATCAGGATCAAAGGCATTTTTTTGTTTTGGTCCCAAAGGATTCTCGGGATTCTGCTATCTCCATTTCTTGTGAATAAACTCTGTGTTGACCCCCTTCAAAATACGTCAACTGTCTATCATCATCTCCTCCTGCTTCCTCTTGATCTCCACCAGTTTGTTTTTCTGTATCCTTCTCTTAATCGACAAGCCTATCCAACACCGCCAAGTTCTTTGTTTCCGGGATTGACTCACCGGAAAATGAATATCATATATCCAGGGTTTTGCTCCAAACTCCAGCATAGGTCAACTTTTCTTGACAGTTTTTACATCCACTCTAGACCTGACAATATTGAGGTCCTCCAATAACTGGAAATTCACCGTGTCCATGGTCCCAATAAAAGTTCCAATCTCACATATATCCTTATAATGTCTAATCTCTTCTGGGTCTTCATCATTGTTGAATATGAAGCCGGTGCTGCAAGGACATTCTTCATCAATGGTCCCAATAAAAGTTCCAATCTCACATATTCACCGTGTCCTTGCAGCACCGGCTTCATATTCAACAATGATGAAGAATGCCCTTGCAGCACCGGCTTCATATGCCCATGAAGAATGCTTTGCGGTCCACCCTGATCCCATCCACCTCTAACAACATGGTCATAGCAGGCTCCACCTCCATTGCCCAAACTCCCTATATATCTTCCTTGACCTCTCCCCGCCATCCGCTTGCAGCGAGTATCGCCGTCTCTTTTAGGAACACCTATTACAATGTAGATGCACATGCACAACCTATTAAAACGCACACGGGCAATTTCCTATTACACGGGCGCTTTAATAGTGTACTTTAAATATATGATAGAATAAAGAGAGATAGACATGCGCAGAGAATTAATATTGTTTTGTTCCCAACTCCAGTAGGGTGAAATCCTAGCTAACAATTCTACTATCCATTGTTATTAATTTTTAGGACCTCATAACTTTTCTGCTGTGTGACTACCGTCAGATTCCACCTTGCAAGTATGACGCAATCATAAGCATGTAAGTCTTACTATATTACAGATGTGTGCCATGACTTTGACAATACCCGTGTGCGTTTTTATACTTATGTATTCCTCTTCTGTGAATCAGCTGTATGATTGAACAGGTTGGCCATGAATACATGGACGAATTTTTTGCCTGCTGCGAGTCTTGCTTGGCTGAAGATGGCATAATGGTCCTACAGGTTAGTGCATGAAAAATATCGTTGGTAAAAACTAAGTGTATTTCCAACCAACCTTACCGCCGGATTCCGGTATCACCACGAACAAGGAAGTGGTATATGCTTTATTTCGGTGCACAAGAACGAGGATTAGGCCTTATTTTTTGTATTGGCGGAAAAACCCAATGAAACACATTCCTTCTATCCAAGCAAGAACTTAGGCTTACATGATGATGAACTAAACCATTATCTGCAAATACATACATGTGTGTTTAGTTCATCTCAGCTCCAGAGGAACGGTACGAACAATACAGAAAAAGGCCAGACTTCCTAACAGAATACATATTCCCTGGCGGTTGCCTTCCTTCTTTGGCCCGTGTAGTGTCTGCCATGAGCAAGTCATCAAGGTTGAGGTACGTTTTAGATCAATTGATCAATGCTTGATTGGTTGCTTCATGGTCATGGATGAATCTCCATCGGTTAAACCCTCCCTGATCTTGTTGCACACTGGGTGTAGCATAGAGCATGTCGAGAATATTGGGCCCCATTACTACACAACTCTGATGTGCTGGATGGACAACTTCACTGCCAACAAAGAGTAAGTATCACTTCTCATTCACTATAGAAGAATAGTGTTGTCAATTTAATTAGAAAAAACTTGGCAAAACAAGACTAGCACATATATCATATATTCATTGATCAAGTAAATTTGGTGGGACGATTGTATACAGTTAGTTGCTCAGTTCGTATTAATTCTTAACCCTTTCTTTTTCTTGCAGTGAAATTTTGGCCCTGGGCTTTGATGAGAAGTTCATCCATATATGGGAGTACTACCCCATATTCTGTGCCGCTTGTTTTAAGTCGCGAATAGGTGGAGATTATCAGGTACGTACGTATGTATGTATGTATGTATGTATGTATGTATGTATGTATGTATGTATGTATGTATGTCCACAAATGGAAGTCATATACTCCCTCCGGTATTCAAAATATGATTGAAAATCAGCAGGGTCTGCCAAATATAGTGACCATTTATTTTCACTGCAATAAATAGGGAAACTTAATAAAAAGAAAGTTAAATGGAGTATGTTTTTTCTTGGGGAAGACCTGAACATGTTGTTTTCACATATCAACAAATCATTTATAAAATATCTGTGGTAATGTTTTTGAAACTTGGACAGAAATTATGTCTGAACCTTCACATTCCAGGTACTGATTGTGATGATGCCTGACTGGTTGAATACATATACTGCATGCAGGTTGTTTTCTTTCGTCCAGGCAACCGTCGGCTATGCGTGCCTTGATGGCTGAACGCAACATATCTTTCTCTGGTCAGCTGTCGAACTGTTACTTCTCGATAGCCTGCGACCTTCTAATAAGTCAATCCTGGAATGGTTTGTTCATACAGGCAGCCTAATCAGGTGGTTTGGTGATCTATCCTCTTGTTTTAATCGTGAAATGTTTAGTTTTTCATGGCAGCGTATTATCTATCAATAATTGTCTATGCGTATGCAAGTGCTCCCATAATCAGACATAGTTGATGTCCTGGTTTGTGATTTTCATTTTGTTATGTGTTTGAGATTGTGTGATGTTGGTTATGGGAGAGAATGGATGCTTCTAATTACCACTTTCTACCACTAGTGCAGGAAGAGGGTTATGTGTAGTTGGTTATGTTTACCGGTTTCCATGCATATGCATGTTCTTTTTAGACAGAAGGCCCAAAAGATCGACCACGAGCACAAAAAATTGCTCGCACCATACATCAACATTGGGGTACGGTGGTCAGTTCGAGATTCCAAGTGCATAAAAGAGAAACAACAATGAAACCTAAAATAAAATTAGGAGCAAGCAAAATAAAATTCACTTGATCCTCTCGATGAACTCAAGCCTTCTGGTGCGCTTAGGGGTGAAACCGGGGCGAATTTGGTCGGATAACGCCCAAACCATATCATATTTCAACAAAAAGAAGTTGGATATGGAAGGCGGATGGATGTGTACATGGTAGGGTAACATATCATTCTTAGACTGCAAACAGGCATATACCTTACGAGGAACACATAAATTCTCTGAACTAAAATTATACATAAACAATGAGCAAGTATTAATAATTAGGTAGTTAGAACACACATAAAGCACCGGATGTAAGAATTTGAATAAATTGGATAACCATATTTAAAAGGTCACTGACTAAAAAAATGGATTACCCTATCGTATATTAGCAATACCATATCATATCAACCAGACTCGGGTTTGGATAGGTTGTGTGTTCAGATGTAAAAAAATCTCTTACCATATCTTATGTACTGCCGGATTCAGAAATGCAGGGCTAAAATTAAAATTATCCTGACCACTTTCATCCTTAGTTGCATTGGAAGCGATACCTTGAAACTTCAAGCTCTAGATACCATTATCTCCAAGAAAGGCTACTTGGAAGCTTGTAGCACCAAATTCCCAACAACATGGACGACTCTGGATCCGACCAATCCACTTCGCAACCTTGCACACCCATGACCACCGCCACCTAGATGACATGGGCAGGACCACTGGCATAGCATGACTCGAGAATCTAAAAGGGAGGAACTACATGGCTACAAGTTCATGATTGTCTCATATTTTGTGGATTAGTAAAACACCTGCTAATAATTCAAACACCTCAAGACCTCGAGGACGTGAATAAAGTCTTCCATACTTCGCATCCATCTTTTATATGCTTTGTACATACAAAATATATATGAAATAGGGTATGGTTTAAGTGTTACCCAACCAAGTCGCTCTGATTTCACCCCAAAACACTGCAAAAAAAAAACGCCCGCATTCATCGAGAAGATCAACTGAATTTTGGTCCGTTTGTTCCATGTTTATTGTAGGACCTTTTGTTGTTCTTTTTTATGCACTTGTAATCTAGGGATTGGCAACCCCAGACCCTAGTGTTGCTATATGGTTACTCTTGATCGATCTTGCCTTTACTAATTTAAAGCAGAGCTAATTTTGATCCTTTGTGTAAAAAATATGCATGTGGTAACCAGTGATTGTCGATGTTATTTGTTAATCACGGATTTAATCACTTTGGTTATATGACTTTGCTATTTGCCGGCGTGTTTATTTGTGTGTGTACGTTGATGTTGGTTGTGTACATTCTAATTGTACAAAAGGCGGGCGTATGCTCACTGTGTTTTTATCCACTTGATGTTTTATTTTAAGTCAATAAAATCAACCCTCTGTCAAAAAAGAACCACACGACCAGACCAAAACTAAAAGAGAAGAAGCACCAGGTGTAGCGAGGCATTTCTCCACTAACAACGATCAGCGAACTTTTCTCTACCAAGTCATTGGTAAAGCATGGTAATTAGGAACAATGATCCTCCACTAGTAGAAAACAAGGCTATCGTTCAGGCCTGGCCAGCCCATTAGTCCCAGTTCTTCAAGAACCGGGACCCATGGGGGGTATTAGACCCGGTTCATGAGCCCAGGGGGCCGGCCGGGGCCTCGTGGGCATTGGTCCCGGTTCGTCTGGACCCATTTGTCCCAGTTCTAGGCACGAACGGGGACCAATGGACCTTGCTCCAGGCCCACATCCATTGGTACCGGTTCATGCCTTGAACCGGTGTAGAAGGGGGGGCTTTAGTCCCGGTTCATGCGACGAACCGGGACAAATAATTTGCCTATATATACCCATCGCCGCGGCAGAGCACTCCACAGTGCTCTGTTTTTTCAATCCGGCGAGGAGAGGGCATTTGGGTGCTCTAGTTCACCTTCTATGCACATGAGGTGTTCGATGAAATGTCCGAGCCACACTAGTTAAGCTTTCTCCTCTCGAAGCTCGACCTCGGAGCTCCATTTTTTCCTGAGATTTGTCTAGATTTAGCGGTCCGTCACGCCCCGTCCCTGTTTTCACCGTCGTTGATCGCCCGCGCCGATCTCGTCGCCGACACCACCGTGGTGAGCCTCTTGTTCTTATCTTCTTTCTGATACTTGTCTGATTTTCTTACTTTAGATAGATATTTGTCTGATTTTCTTACTTTTGACACACATAATTATATATAATGCACACAGATGAACCGGCAATGGATGTATGGTGACAGACACACCTCCGAGTACATTAAGGGCGTGCATAATTTTCTCGAAGTGGTTGAGGCAAACAAGCAGAATGGTTTTATGTGTTGTCCATGCACTAAATGTGGGAATACAAAGTCTTACTCTGATCGGAAAATCCTTCACACCCACCTGCTTTACAAGGGTTTCATGCCACACTATAATGTTTGGACGAGGCACGGAGAAATAGGGGTTATGATGGAAGACGACGAAGAAGAAGAGGACGATGACAACTATGTGCCCCCTGAATACGGTGATGCTGCAACGGGGGGAGCTGCTAAAGATCAAGAGGAACCAGACGATGTGCCCGATGGTGCTGCAACGGGGGAAGCTGCTGAAGATCAAGAGGAACCAGACGATGTGCCCGATGATGATCTCCGCCGGGTCATTGTCGATGCAAGGACGCAATGCGAAAGTCAAAAGGAGAAGCTGAAGTTCGATCGCATGTTAGAGGATCACAAAAAAGAGTTGTACCCCAATTGCGAAGATGGCAACACAAAGCTGGGTACCGTACTGGAATTGCTGCAGTGGAAGGCAGAGAATGCTGTGCCTGACAAAGGATTTGAGAAGCTACTGAAAATATTGAAGAAGAAGCTTCCAAAGGATAATGAATTGCCCAACAAGACGACGCAGCAAAGAAGGTCGATGCCCTCTAGGATTGGAGGTGCGAAGATACATGCATGCCCTATCGATTGCATCCTCTACATGCGGTGCGTCGAGGATTTGAACGCATGCCCGGTATGCGGTGCATTGCGGTATAAGATCAGACGAGATGACTCTGGTGATGTTGACGGCGAGCCCCGCAGGAAGAGAGTTCCTGCGAAGGTGATGTGGTATGCTCCTATAATACCACAGTTGAAATGACTGTTCAGAAAGAAAGAGCATGCCAAGTTGATGCGATGGCACAGTGAGGACCGTAAGAAAGACGGGAAGTTGAGAGCACCCACTGACGGGTCGCAGTGGAGAAAAATCGAGAGAGAGTACTGGGCTGAGTTTGCACATGACCCAAGGAACGTATGGTTTGGTTTAAGCGCGAATGGCATTCCTTTCGGGGACCAGAGCAGCAATCACAGCACTTGGCCCGTGACTCTATGTATGTATAACCTTCCTCCTTGAATGTGCATGAAGCGGAAGTTCATTATGATGTCAGTTCTAATCTAAGTCCCTAAGCAACCCGGCAACGACATTGATGTTTACCTAAGGCCATTAATTGAAGAACTTTTACAGCTGTGGAATGGAAATGGTGTACGTGTGTGGGATGAGCACAGACAGGAGGAATTTAACCTGCACGCATTGCTGTTTGTAACCATCAACGATTGGCCCGCTCTCAGTAACCTTTCAGGACAGACAAACAAAGGATACCACACATGCACACACTATTTAGCTGACACCGAAAGTATATACCTGGGAAGCTGCAGGAAGAATGTGTACCTGGGCCATCGTTGATTTCTTCCGACCAACCATCAATGTCGAAAGAAAGGCAAGCATTTCAAAGGCGAGGCAGATCACCATAAGAAGCCCACCATGCGTACCGGTGATCACGTACTTGCTATGGTCAATGATTTACACATAATCTTTGGAAAGGATCCCGGCGGACTAGCTGTTCCGAGTGACGCTGAGGGACATGCACCCATGTGGAAGAAGGAATCTATATTTTGGGACCTACCCTACTGGAAAGACCTAGAGGTCCGCTCTTCGATCGACGTGATGCACATGACGAAGAACCTTTGCGTGAACCTGCTAGGCTTCTTGGGCGTGTATGGGAAGACAAAAGATACAGCTGAGGCACGGGAGGACCTGCAACGTTTGCACGAAAAAGACGGCATGCCTCCAAAGCAAGATGAAGGTCCCGCCACCACGCTCTTACCAAAGAAGAGAAGGAAGTCTTCTTTGAATGCCTGCTTAGTATGAAGGTCCCGACCGGCTTCTCGTCGAATATAAAGGGAATAATAAATATGGCAGAGAAAAGTTTCGAACCTAAAGTCTCATGACTGCCACGTGATTATGACGCAACAGCTTCCGGTTGCATTGAGGGGGCTTCTACCGGAAAATGTTCGATTAGCCATTGTGAAGCTATGTGCATTCCTCAATGCAATCTCTCAGAAGGTGATCGATCCAGAAATCATACCAAGGCTAAGGAGTGATGTGGTGCAATGTCTTGTCAGTTTCAAGCTGGTGTTCCCACCATCCTTCTTCAATATCATGACACACGTCCTAGTTCATCTAGGTGACGAGATAGTCATTCTGGGCCCCGCATTTCTACACAATATGTACCCCTTTGAGAGGTTCATAGGAGTCCTAAAGAAATATGTCCGTAACCGCGCTAGGCCAGAAGAAAGCATCTCCATGGGCCATCAAACAGAGGATGTCATTGGGTTTTGTGTTGACTTCATTCCTGGCCTTAAGAAGATAGGTCTCCCTAAATCGCGGTATGTGGGAAGACTGGCTGGAAAATGCACGCTTGGAGGGGATACAATAATATGCAGGGACGGATATTCTTGGTCTCAAGCACACTACACAGTTCTATAGAACTCTACCTTGGTGACCCCTTATGTCGATGAACACAAGAACATCTGCGCCCAAACACCCGAGTAAAGTCGACGATCGGATTACATGTGAACACATCAGGACTTTCAGCAGTTGGTTGGAAACACGTCTTAGAGGTGAAAACACTGTTTGTGAGGAGCTGTACTCGTTGTCCAGGGGACCATCTTCGACTGTAATGATTTGGAAAGGATACGAGATAAATGGGAATACATTTTACACGATCGCCCAAGTCAAAAGAGCACTAACCAAAACAGCGGTGTCCGCTTTGATGCAGCCACCGAGAGGGGAAAGGACAAATATTATGGTTACATAGTGGACATATGGGAACTTGACTACGGAGTAGATTTTAAGGTCCCTTTGTTTAAATGCAAATGGGTCAATCTGCCAGGAGGCAGGGTACAGGTAGACCCACAGTACGGAATGACAACAGTGGATCTGAACAATCTTGGGTACACTGACGAACCGTTCGTCCTAGCCAATGATGTGGCACATGTTATCTATGTGAAGGACATGTCTACCAAACCGAGAAAAAGAAAAAAAATAAGGAAGTGAATGCATCATACGATGAGCCAAAGCGCCACATAATTCTTTCAGGAAAAAGGGACATCATGGGAGTGGAGGGCAAGACAGACATGTCCGAAGATTATGAAAAGTTTCATGAAATTCCTCCCTTCAAAGTCAAGGCTGACCCAAGCATCCTGATAAATGATGAAGATTATCCATGGTTACGGCGCAACAAGGAAAGGACACAAGCGAAGAAAAAGTGAAGACTTTGTCCACAACTATTATGATGATACCATGCCAACTTTCAACCTTTTCGTACTTCATTTGAAATGCCTATTGTAATGCATAAGTTTCCGTGATGAAATCATGATACTCAAAGAGATTTTCCGTTTTGTACATGAAGTGCATCCAGTTTTTGCCGTAACCCACTCAACTTTCTTGCACATGCTATTTGGATGAAATGATGATACCTTGCCAACTTCCAACCTTTTCAGAGTCCATTTGAAATGCTTTTCAATTCAGGGTCTTATAGCTCAAAATAATTAATAAATGCATGAAAAATAACAAATGAAGTCAGAAAGGGTTGAAAATTGATAATGTGGCTTTGAATGGTGCATTTTGAACACACAAAAAGTCAGGAGTTCAAATAAGTTTTTAAAAATGAAATCCCTGTGTAACATATGAGTTTCCGTATGAAACACTGATACTTCAAAAGAGATTGTCCATTTTGTACACGAAGTCTATCCAGTTTTTCCCATAACCCTCTCACCTTTTGAGCACATGCTATGTGGGTGAAATGATGATACCATGCCAACTTTCAACCTTTTCAGAGTTCATTTGAAATGCTTTTCAATTTCAAGGTCTTATAGCTAAAAAACAGTATATGCTTTATAAAACTCTAATAGCAAAAGGAATCAACTAAAAAGTTTTATAAACCTCTAGTATTTTTTAAACTAAAATTATATAAAATTTATGCAACTAAAATTATCAAGTCTTTTCTGTTCAAAACATGAAAAGCAGAAATAATTATCATAAAGAATTTTTTGTTAGAAACTTTAGTAGCAAAAAGAATTTTCATAAGAATTTTTTTGATAGAAACTAAAATAACAAAATCTGTTTTTGAATATAATGATAAAACACAGTAATATTAAATAGCAGGAAAAAGAATCACTCAAAATATATTTTTATATTGAAGTTATTCACAAACTAGTGATTCACACAATTTCAAAAAATTAAAATTTAAACTATTCAAATTTGGAAACTAATGGAGTAACAGAAAGATTATAATTATTCTGAGCTAAAAGCAAAAAGAATAAAAAAATAAAGCAAAAATCAAAAGAAAATAAATAATTCAAAAAACAAAAAAATACTGGAAAAAATAAAAAATGCCGCCTAATGGGCCACACGGCCTGCATACGACTAGAAACCCATCTGTACATGGGCCAGGATGCAGGCCCGCAGGCCCAATAGGACCAACACGGCAGTGACAAGGGTAGGCAACTAATGCCTGCATATTAGAGAGGAGCTCAACACCTGAGCTGGAATGCAGCTTATAAACAGGTGCTGAGCTCTCTCAGCTAGCGAGGTGGGACTAAACTTCCCACCGCACCGCGCTGTGCAAGGCCTTTGGTCCCGGTTGGTGCCACCAACCGGGACTAAAGGGGCTCATTGGTCCCGGTTGGTGGCACAAACCGGTACCAATATCCCCCCTTTAGTACCGGTTGGTGCCACCATCCGGACCAAAGGCCTCGCTTCCGCCTTTGGATCGCTGAAAAGAGGCCTTTGGTCCCGGTTGGTGCCACCAACCGAGACTAAAGGTCGCATTCGTCCCGGTTTGTCTCACGAACCGGGACCAAAGCGTTGTCTATATAACTGGCACTCGTCAAAATTTCATTATGTTCGTTCTTCCCTGCCGCGACGCCGCCAGGCTGCCCCTCTCCGCCTCCGCCGCCGCCGTTGCCGCCTCGCCGTCCGCGCCGCCGACGCCATCCTACGCCGCCCGACACCGTCGCCGCTTCCCGCTTCCCGTTTCGCGACGCCGCTGCCCTGCCTCGCTCATCGCCCGTCGTCGTGCGGCCCCTCACCATCGCCCGTCGCCGCGCCGCCCCTCACGCACCCTCGTTGTCGTTGTTCCCTGCCTGTCGCCCAAGCCGCGCCCCTCACGTCGTCACCATCCCGTGAGCTTATATGAATTTTGCTTATTTAATTATAGATGTGTTGTTAATTTAGATGTGTAGTAATTTAGATGTGTAGTTTATTGAGTTAGATTTTGTTCATAGATTTTTTTTTGTTAGATCTTTTTTCATATTGTGTAATTTGTTCATATTGTGTTAGATTTTTTTCTGTTAATAGATTTTTTTGGTGATATTATTGTTGAATATGCATGTTTGTATGTCCATATATATGCAAAGATCGAATATGTCAATTTTTATGATTTTTTCTATTCATAGAATTTTTATGATTTTTTTCGTTGTAATTTTGTTCATAAAATTTTAATGATTTTTGTTCATAGAATTTTCTTTGTCAATTTATGTATATGTTCATATTGTATATGATCAAAGTCATTTATGTATATGTTCATATTTAGAAGAAAAGCAGGAGAGGAAATAGGAAAATAAGAAGAGAAAGTGTTTAATATAATTAGTTAGAAAATAATAGAACTAGTTAAACTAGTTTATTTTTAGTAAGTACTACTTTATTTTATTTATAGTAAGTGCTGAATGTATAGTTGAACTAGTTGATTTAATAAACTACTTTATTTTACTATAGAAGTAGTTTATTTTTAGTAAGTACTACTTTATTTATTTATAGTAAATGATTAGTAGTTGAACTAGTTGATTTAATAAAACTACTTTATTTTACTATATATAGAAGTAGTCCCGCATCGACGTCGACGATGCCTATCCCGCATCCTCGTAGTCGACTCGGCGGTGGAGGCCTGCTTGATCAGGGCCAACGGTCACGTGGGCCAGTGACGGTGCCGAGGCTTCCGGACACCGCGGAGGTGGTACGTCACCGTGTCAGTGAGGAGGATGAGCACGTCCGTCGCTACATGGTTGCGTTGGAGGGCAGGTTCGACAATACCTGGCAGGTTCTTCAGGGATCTCACTGGAGCTATGATCCTGTGATGGTTCCTTATCTTTGCGTGTCCACCGCCCGCGACGATACCCGTCGGGCGCTACGGTTCTAGCTGTATTAGCGATGCTATCTGCATGATAGTATTCGAGGAGTATTAGTGATAATATTCGACGATGTACGGACACAAGAGATGATGTAATTTTGCTTATAACTGAATGCATGCTAATTTGGATACTACTTTATTTTACGATTTTGTTTTGCTTATTGAATGCTCATATTGGAAAAGTACTCCTACTTTGAATGCTAAAATTGGAGAGTATACTATGCAGAAATCTAGGAGCCCCCTCCATCATCCACGCCGTTGTGGGGGTAGCTTCTCCTTCATTCCCGTGTGTTAGACAATTTGGTGTAATAGTGTACTCGGGAATGAAAGGAGGAGCTAGCATCACCGATATTCAACCCGTGATTAATAATAATGATCTAATTTAGGTTTTTTAGTACATATATTCAATTGTACAAGTTTAATATTTGAATTATGAACATATGCCGGAAATGTCGTACTCGGACGACGAAAACCGCCCGGGGGAGTGCGACTAGTGTCACGACGACCGAGGTATGTGCGACAGGTTCCTTGAGCTGGATGAAGATCGGCGCTTCAGCATTAAGCTCGAGGAGACCTTCGATGTTGAAACGGTACGCAACGACGACAATAGTTTTTTTTCGTAATTAAGCACGACTTCAACTATTTTAACGTGTATTTTTCATCTTTTCCAATTCAACTAGCTTATCCCATGCTATGCAAGACGCTATGTCTTGGAGAGGATGGGTTTTGAAGACCATGAAAGTATGGAAACCAAAAAATTCACCTAAGGACCCATCATGGTGTGGATTTTGAAGTAAAGTTGTACAATTCTGAGAGTGTAACCCATTTTGGTTGCAAAAATTGGGAAGCACTTTGCAAGATGTATGGTTTTGATGAGGGTACGCTTGTCACCATGGATCTTGGTGATCCTACAATCGAGCAAGACAATATGGACATTTGGGTCCTTGTTGATACACTTCCAATTCTTCCCCCATGTGAGCTTCTCAAACATAGTTATTAAGTAATTTATATTGTTTATTTCAAAATAGTTGACAGCTTATTTTCATTCTTCAAAGAATGTGCGGAAGATGGTAGACATAACCCACTGCACCGATGGCTCCGAATTAACTTATAAGGAGAAAAATTATCCAATCGCATTTTGTACTGATCTTGGGAATTACAATATCTATAATCGAACTCCTTAAGATTATGGTCAATACGTGCCACTAATGCACGTGTTGAACTACGGTAACTACCATGGAGATACCTTGGTAAGATTTTTTACTATTACGACATCCGTGCATCTTTTGCATACTTCTAAAACTAGTACATCATTGCTAACTACGAAGTTATTTACTATGTTTTTCAACAGATAATCCCGAATGATTGTGTGCCTCATCTGATGTATACGCATGGTCGCCTTGATGTTTTGAACATATAACCAGGTCATCCTACGAATCTCAACTGTCCATACCGGATTTCTAAAAGAAGTGGAGACATGACAATCAAAGAATGGAAAAAATATATGGACAGTCGTAAGGAGGTTCTTGGAAGCAAAAGGAAGCGAAGCGCAAGAATTGGAGACAAGATGATCCCCATTCTTCATAATGGAGAGTTAGGGTCTATATTGTTTTATGCTATTTTACCTTAAGGGTGTTTAGGTCCTACCTGATACTGATGATCATGTGCTAAGAACAATTAAGTAGGGTTGGGTTCGATGACTATGAGGATGATGATCGTATGACTTGTTATTAATAACGAGTAGAAGTTGTATGATGATGCATGACTAGTAGGACTTGTTATTATATATGATGATGTATGATGCGAGCATGAAGAGTTATTATATATCAGCGGGTGAAATGAACATAGCAGTAGCGTTGGTAAACCAAGCACGAAGATATAAGAGAGGACACTTCTCTCTATTAGCTAGCTAATAACAACCTAAATTAACCCCCAAAACCCCTAAACCAGTCACTTTCAAAAAAAAACTCAGCTCCAGCCAGCTGCTGACGCGTGGATGCCTTTTGGTCCCGGTTTATGTCACCAACCGGGACCAAAGGCCCCCCTGCCTGGGCTGCCCGCAGTGGCCACATGGAGGCCCATCTGTCCCGGTTCGTGTAAGAATTGGGACTAAAGGCCAAGGGCATTAGTACCGACCTTTTAGTCCCGGTTCTTAAACCGGGACAAAAGGCCCTTACTAACCGGGACAAATGGTCCTTTTTCTACTAGTGCTCTCTCGTAAGCAACATTATAGGTTAAACATGTAACATTAAATGTTAAACACGTAATAGATCAAAACCAACACACAAGGACATCAACTCTTTTGGATAGATATTAAAGCAAACAAACTAGTTCCTTCCATACAATTCTCAAATTATAGTAACAAAGCTAATGCTTCACTTGCATATGCATATGTATGCATCATACAAGTTTATTGATAGATAACAATACACTACCGTCGAAAATCGAACATTGCATTAACTGAAACAACACAATAGATCACCAAACCATCTGATTAGACTGCCCATATGAACAAACTGTTCCAGGACTAACTTCAAAGGTCGTAGGCTATCAAGGACGAAGCAGTAGCTCGACAGCTGAACGGAGAAAGATATGTAGACTTTAGCCATCAAGGCAGGGTTAGCCGAGCACATTGCCTGGACGAGAGAAAACAACATGTGTGTAGCTTATGCCACCCAATCAGGCATCACAAAGAAGGTGAGAAGGTTCAAACATAATTTTGGTCCAAGTTTTAAGTCTGACCACTAATATTTATAATTTTGATTTGATATGTAAAAAATCACATGTTTGCACTTTCTCAAGAAAACACGTCCTTCATTGACAATTCTATCAAGTTCTGTGATTCACTGCAGCAAAAACTAATGGTCGCCATATTCAGAGACCATGCTAAATTCCAAAATGTTATCCTTTTAAGACTGGATAGAGTAGACCATCTATTTGTCGGGGAACAACATATGTACATCTATACAATTAAAGAGCATGCGTATACCCATCCATACCCGGTAATCTCCAACTGCTCCTGACTTGAAACAAGCCGCGGAGTTTATGAGGTAGAACTCCCATATACGGATGAACTTCCCGCAAAGCCCCGCTTCAAAACTTCGGGAGAGAAAAAAAGGCGATAAGTAATTAATACTAACTGGCAACCAACTATAAAACATTATATGCACGCGAGTGTAGATTTTTTTATCCTACCATGTAGCTACACCTTCTATCTAGGCCATCCTGCTTTGCATGAAGATCCATGCTATCTTTGCATAGACATTTCTTCTTTTTGTTTCTTCCAAACAGGAAAACATTTGACCTTGCAATTTTGCAGGTCAACGCCACACAAGTACCCACTCTGTGAATAAAATGATTTCGATTTTCTGATGAAACAGAAATTTGTCAAATTACAAATCTTGAACGAGCTTTATCATTTTATATATTTCTGTTGCGCCAAAAAAATCTGAAAAGATTCTGCACATGGCAGTACTTGTGTGATGTTGACCTAAAAAGTTTCAAGTTCAAATTCGATGCTTTCTTATTTCGGAGAAACAAGTTCAAATCCGATGCTTTCTTATTTTGGATAAACAAAAAAAGAGAAGTTTGCACACATGTTTTGATCCAAGAATGGATGTTCTAGATAAGAGGTGTGGCTACATGGCCACACAGCTTTGTAACATATTTTTTTTTTATAAAATACCATAGAACTATTGTTCCACGGTTCTTGGCTAAAAAAAACATGGCCACACAGCCACAACTTTCTCTATGCATTTGCATATGTGTATATAACCATCGCAACAATATTCTTCTATAGTGAATGATAAGTGATACTCACTCTTTGTTTGCCATGAAGTTGTCCCTCCAGTGCCTCAGAGTTGTGTAGTAATTGGGCTCAATATTCTCAACATGCTCTATGCTACACGTAGTGCGCGACAAGATAAGGGAAGGGTTTAATGGAGATCCATCAATGACCATGAAGTTACCAATCAAGCATCGGTCGGTTGATGTAAAACTGACATAAACCTCGATGATGTGGTCATGGCAGACATTACACATGCCAAAGAAGAAAGGCTACCACTAGGGAATATGTCCAGGCTACTGAATTGTTCCTAAGTGTCATAGGAATTTTTCAGTGATTTATACAGGATCAATCAAGTGACGGTGAGGTCCCAGTTAAGATGGTCAAATTAGCAGCACATGGGTCCATGACGAACACGACCTGTGTTGGGGATATAACTATTGGGTATGACCCGCCCAGGAGGGTCTGGGTCATACCACTGGCGGTTCATAATGAGAAGGCCCAAGAAGATGTTCAAGATGGCGGTTCATGAAGCAAGCTTACTGAAGGCCCAAGATCCGGAGGCGACTTGAGGCCCACGGGTATAAACCGCCATATGTTTAACTTGTATGTTAAGGAAAGTTTAGTTTTGTCACCGAGCCGGACACGTTGTGTATGAGCCGGCCGGGACTCTGTAAGCTGCCGGGCATTAGCCTGTGTATATAAAGGGATGACCCGGCGGTGGGTTATGGGAAGAAACAACAAGCCGAGAACTAGGTCAAGCGTATTCGCTCCCTGGTAATCGAAACCCAAGCAATACAACCTAAAGCAGGAGTAGGCCTTTACCTCGTTGAGAGGGGCTGAACCTGTGTAAAACTCTATGTGTCCTTTGTCCCGTTTAACCCCTTCAAGCTAACTACGTTGCGATGGCTCCACACCTAAGTCCTCATGCTAGGGCATCTATCGTGACAATTCCACGACAGTTGGGGTCCACCATGGGGCCAGCGCACGGTGGTTTCGAGTTCTTGAAGGGCAGCTTCGTAGGGCTCAAGGGATACGCTGTGGTCCGGATGACTAAGAGTGGTCGCGGCAAGCTCTACATTGATGACGCGGGCTAGCTGGGGCCTTTAGGCCGGCTCAATCGAGTACGGGTACCGGGTCCCCTTCGGCGGAATTCATGTCTTCATCGGCAAGATTGGTGAGTTGGAGGCTGAGCCGGACACCTGCACCGACATCGTCGAGACGGCTCAGCGGGCGCGACCCGCCAAGGTTCAAGCCGCCCCGAAGCATGTCTTTGTTGGCTTTACTCAAGGAGTAGAGCTGGAAGGAGGATCTGAGTCCGGTGGTGAGACGACCGTCTATTCAGGCGATGAGTCCTCGACCTGTGAGACCAACTCCATGTATCAAGTTCAGGAAGGTGGGCTTGGGGGATGTTCCGATGGTGACAGTATTCCGGACCCCTACGAGCCACCAAACCGGGTTACAATCATCATGGCGGGTACACAGCCAGGGCAAAATTCTTCAACTGCGGCAACAATGATTTCCGATTTAGCAACGGCAACGGTAGCTGGGGCAGGAGGCCCTGTGCGCCCGCTGGCTCAAGTTTTATCTGAACTGTTGGATGCTCTGCAACGTCGTTGATGGCAGAGGTGACCCCGGCGAACCAAACGCAACATGACATGGACATTGCAAAGTTACGTGATGAGATAGCTCAAGCAAAGGAGGATCTAAACACTGAGAATACCAGGATGGCGATGGAGCGAGCTGCCTTGGAGAGGGAGGCACAACGGCTTCAAGCAGATTTTTTGCTTGAGCTTGGACCGGGACACATCAAACGCTGCCTTAACAAAAGGCATGTGAGCCATTTACCCCCGATTTACGATGCGAGAAATCTTTTCAACACGCCTGGGGCAGGAACTAGTAACCTGCCTGTGGTGAATCGGGCCATTGAGGCGCCGGCGGCTGAGCACCAGTTCAGCCACGTGCTGCAGACCCCCCCCCCCACGTTTGAATTTGACCGCTCCTCAGCATGTTCCGACGCCCACGGGTCATTATTCTAATCCTCTGGATAACATGATTGTTGCGGCTACTCGATTGGCGGCTCTCCCGGTTTAGGATGAGTTGCCAGCAGCGATGGAAATACGGTGAGCCGGAGAACTTCTTCAAATGGCTGTGGCTCAATAGGCGGCTTATTCATATAGTCGTGAACAGATTCACTCGACCCCGTGTCCAAACCGGAGTTATAGCAGACACATTGATGAACCGGCGGTGTCGAGCAGTGAGCGGCACCGCAATCAGCCTCGAAAGCCTGACCCGCCACGTGCTGGTAATGATACTCAGGCTTTAGTGGACCAGGGCAGGGCACGACGTGAGGCTGAGCTGGTGACTCAGTTGGCGGGTCAACAGCAACCTCCGGTTTATCCGTCAGCATCTGTGGTGACAGGGGTGACTTCTAGATCCTTTGGTGTGCCATGTTTAGTGCCGGCTCTATGCAACGAGCGCTTGCCTTAGGATTTCAAGGGCCCCCGTAAGGTGCCTAACTACACGAGGGATCAACCCCCAGAGGCTTGGATTGAAAGCTATGAGATGGCTATGGAGATGTTGGATGTTAGTGATGCTGCATGTGCTAAGTATTTCACCATGATGTTGGATTGTCCGGCTCGTACTTGGTTAAAAGGGCTGCCCACTAACTCCATTAGATCATGGGCAGAGTTGAAAGCATGTTTTATCCAAAACTTAAAGACATGTGCAAGCAGCCTATGTCGATTCTGGATTTGGACTCTTGCGTCCAAGGTGAAGGCGAGTCAACAACCAATTTGGTGCGCCGGATCTTAGCTGTTATACACTCATCAGACAGTATCAACGGTGGTTCAGCAGTCCTGATGTTGGAGAAGAATTGCCGTCTTTTTCCATTCAAGCAGAAATTGGGGCGGCTTAAGCGCAATTGCAATGATATGGGGGTGCTCATGGCGGCTCTCGTCAAATATGCCGACTCTGATAGCACTAAAGACCCTGAGTCTGATGAGGAGAAGACTGGAAAAGGGAAGAAGAGTGGCAATGCAAAGGGACAGCATAACACGGTGAGTCAAGGTGGCAATGGTAAACGTAAGGCTGACGGCAATTTATACTTTGTGGCTAACACTAATACGCAGAGTAATAACCAGTGTCTTAAGGGGAAAACACCAGCACCCGGTTTGGAGGGCCAAAGTTCAACCTTGAGGCGATGATGAATCAGCCTTACCCGAAGCACGGAACCCAGGATAAGTTGGCCAGTCATCTGCGGAAGGATTGCTTCATGATGAGGGAGTATAGAAACTCTAATTTTTTTCCCAGAATAATCATGGCCCGCATGGCGGTTCAGGATCCGGTTCTCATGGACCTGGGTTTGGAGGTGGCGGCTCAAGTTCTGGTTTTCAGGGCCAAGGCAATCAAGGCGGTTTTAATCAACAATCTGGCCAAGGGAATCAGCAGCAGCAATCTGGTTATCAAAGCAACCCAAAGCAATTGAATAGTGGTCAATATCATGTGTTCACCACAAGTCTGTGCAAATGAGATCACAAAATCCATAAGGGGGCGGTGAACTCAGTACAGCCGACAGTACCTCGTTATTTGAGGTGGCCTGAGCAGCCTATTGTATGGAGCCGTGAGGATCACCCGCCCCGGGTTGACAATCCAGGTCAGTTGGCATTGGTGGTGGCTCCTCGGGTAGGAGGATATAATAAGCTTACAAAGGTGCTCATGGATGGGGGCAGTAGTATCAATATCCTTTACTATGATACTTTTTAGCGTATGAATTTGACTGGCAAAGATCTTAAGACGTCTTCTACTGTTTTCCATGGGGTGGTGCCTGGTAAGTCAGCGTATCTAGTGGGTAAGATAACCCTGGAGGTAGCCTTTGGAGATGACCACGATTCCAGAGCCGAGAAATTGACCTTTGAGGTGGTCTAGATTAAAAGCATGTATCACGCTTTGTTCGGGCGGCCGGCTTACGCCAAATTCATGGCACGACCTTGTTATGTTTA
This sequence comes from Aegilops speltoides, assembly GCA_021437245.1. Lineage (NCBI taxonomy): Eukaryota > Viridiplantae > Streptophyta > Magnoliopsida > Poales > Poaceae > Aegilops > Aegilops speltoides. The sequence goes on along the minus strand of JAHHZJ010000650.1, from coordinate 5,391 downwards.
TTTGCAGCTTAAAATGCTGGGTCATAAGGGCACCATCACGGTGCACGGTGATAGGAGGATTGCTCTGGATTATGAAGAGGGTGATGCTGCATATGCTAAGTCAGCCTTTGACACCGAGGAGTTGAAGTTTTATAAAGATAAGGTTGACCCGACAAATATGACACCTTTGAAGAAGCCAACTACAGAGAATGACCCCCTGTTGAAGTTTAAGTCGGCAGATGACCCCCTGTTGTTCCTGGCGACTCGTCCAAGCAGTTCAACATCAGTGCTAATATGGATCTGAAATAGGAAAGCGCGCTTATCGAGTTCATCCGTGAGAACCGGGACATCTTTGCATGGAAACCTTCTGACATGCCAGGTGTACCGAGGGAACTCGCTGAGCACACTCTTAATGTGGATCCGAAGTTTAAACTGGTCAAGCAATTCCTTCGTTATTTTAATGAAGAGAGGCGCAAGGAAATTGGTGAAGAAGTGGCCCGGCTCTTGGCTGCTGGATTCATCGTTGAAGTTTTTCATCCTGAATGGTTAATTAGCTAACCCGGTGCTGGTGCTTAAGAAAAACGACACTTGGCGTATGTGTGTGGATTATACAGACCTTAATAAGGCATGTCCGACTCACCCTTTTGATCTCCCTCGCATTGATCTGATTATTGATGCTACGGCGGGTTGTGAGCGTTTGAGCTTTTTGGATGCTTATTTTGGTTATCATCATATCAAGATGGCAGTTAAGGACCAAGAGAAGACATCTTTCATCACTCCCTTTGGAGCCTTCTGCTATGTGTCTATGCCCTTTGGGCTCAAGAGTGCCCAGGCGACTTACTAACGGTGTGTTCAGAATTGCCTCCATGACCAGATTGGACGTAATGTTCACGCCTATGTGGATGATATTGTTGTGAAATCCAGGAAAAAGGAGACTTTGATAGATGATTTGAAAGAGACCTTTGACAATCTCCAGGTTTATAAGATGATGCTTAACCCGGCCAAGTGTGTCTTTGGCGTGCTAGCAGGCAAACTGTTGGGCTTCCTGGTTTCTGAGAGAGGCATTGAAGCTAACCCAGAGAAAATCAAGGCTATCACTTCTTTGGCTAAGCCGGTGTGTATCAATGACGTCCAGCGTTTGGCGGGTCGTATTGCCGCTTTGAGCCGGTTCATAAGACGCCTGGGAGAGAAGGCTATCCCTTTGTATCAAATGATGAAGAAGACATATAACTTTGTTTGGAGTGATGCTGCTAATGAGGCATTTGAGGCGCTTAAGAGACAGCTGGCTGAACCACCGGTTCTTGCAGCTCCCATTGAGAAGGAGCCCTTACTTTTATATGTGTCTGCAAACAACAGAGCTGTCAGTGTGGCAGTTGTGGTTGAAAGGAAGGAGTCAGGCAAGGAGTATCCGGTTCAAAGGCCGGTTTATTATGTTAGTGAGGTGTTCATTGAGTCTAAGGAGAGATATCCACATTGGCAAAATTGGTTTACGGCGTGTTCATGGCTAGCTGCAAGTTGAAGCAGTATTTCCTTGGTCATCCCATCACTGTGGTTAGTTCTGCTCCCTTGGGGGATATTATTCAAAATAGAGAAGCCACAGGTCGGGTAGCTAAGTGGGCCATTGATCTTGGACCCTATGGCTTGAAGTATATGCCTCGGACGGCTATAAAGTCACAAGCACTTGTGGATTTCATCAATGACTGGACAGAATTGCAGATGCCTGAGGATAAGCCGGATAGCACATATTGGACTATTCATTTTGATGGGTCCAGGCAATTGGAAGGCTCGGGGCCTGGAGTTATATTGACTTCCCCGCGAGGTGATAAGTTTTGTTATGTTTTAAGGTTGATATTCCCTTGTACTAACAATGCAGCTGAGTATGAAGCCTTACTCCATGGTCTTCGGATGGATAAAGAGATGAATCTAAGCCGGGTGAGGTGTTTTGGCGACTCAGACTTAGTGGCTCGGCAGGTGTCAGGAACTTGGGATTCAAAGGATCCACTCATGGTGGCTTATCGTCGAGAGGTTAATACTATTGCTGGTCATTTCAAGGGTTATCAAGTGGACCATGTTGATCGCAGGAAAAATGAAGCTGCTGATGCTTTAAGCCGGCTGGGGTCTCAGCGTAAGCCGTTACCCCCTAATTCTTTTCCTCGATGTCTTGCATAAACCATCAGTTAAATTGCCTACGGAGGAAGATCTTGCAATTCCTGACTTGGAGGCACAGATGGTGGCGGCTCTCCATGTTATTCCTGATTGGACTGTTCCGCTTGTATGACCCGGGACAAGTTACCTCAGGATGAAACCTTCGCCAGGCAAATAACCCGAAGGTCTAAGTCAATGACTATTGTCAACGGTGAGCTCTCAATCCACGGCTTTTTGTGGGTGTATCGGTCTGTAATCTCGGCCACCCACTTCCCCAGACCCGCTGCTGCACGCCGATGTGCGACTTCTGAGCGGAGGGGGCTTGGGGAAGCCCAGGTGGCCGCGGAAGGCAGATGGGGTAGCGCGGCTGGAGTAAGCACCACGGCGGTAGGAGGCAGATGGGGTGGTGCTCGTGGCGCTGCGGATCCGAGCTGTGGATGTGCCGCAGGAACCGACGGCCGCTGGATTCGACCATTTCAGTGCTGGTGGAGGTGCGGGAGCGGTGCAGGGCTCGCCGACAAGGTGTTGGCGTTGCGAGATCGGGTGAGGGAGAGGCGGAGAGGCGTGCGTGTTTCTTACTCAGCGGCAGAGCGGGAGTAACTTTAGGGGCTTGGCGCTACGTGGAGTAAATTTTTTACTCCACTAACCAATTTAGGTGTTCGGCTAGCTCCCGATTAGAGATGTAAAACATGAATTCTACTCCTCTAAACGGTTTTAGAGGATTGGCTAGCCCTCAGTACTATGAAGCTGCCGCACTAAAACAGAACAAGAGAATACAAGATATTTTTTAGGGTAGCAACGAATTCCATCTCGATCATCAGTGTACAGAATCAGGTGCTGCTTGCAGGAAGGTAGTGGATATGTGCGCGACAAGTAGATGGATAGATAGGTGCCTTGCACGAACCATACGCATGGCATTTGGCATCTTTTTGTTTTTGCGTTGATGATTGACATGACCCGTATTCTCTCTGTCGTGGCAGCATGAAATTTAGTTGGCTCAAACAAAAAGGGTATATAGCTCAGCATAGATGGATATATATAGATCATCTACTAAATAATCCCCACTTCCACCAGCTAGCTAGTTGCTCTAGCAGAGGGCCAAGTAAGAAGATCCATCTCTCCAATTGATTCGTTCTAGGTGCTTGCTTAATTTCACTAGCAGACTACTCTACCTTTGATATTTCCTCATGGCTATTCTTCTCCTCTAAAACATAGGCCAGTTGTTCAAGGCAAGCCTCTGCCTTCTTGTTTGCAAGCAACCTCTTTTTTTCCTTTATAGCGTTTGCCAGTTTGTAGTGAGTGTGAATTGATTTAGCATAAACTATAAAGAGGACTAGTTTTATTTTACGTGCATGTTTTCAGGTGCAGCTCGAGCCAGCAAACCATGCAACCCATGGAGGGGATTCTGGTTGCTTTGGCATCCTACGGCGCCACCATGCTCGCCGAGATGGCCAAAGATAAGGTGGCCATCCTGACCAGGGTCTCCGGCCAGATCGAGGACCTTGGCGTCAAGCTCAGGGACCTCAACAACTTCCTTGCCGATGCTGATAGGAGGGACATCACCGACGAGAGCATGCGGAGGTGGGTGGAGGAACTGAAGCGTGCCATGTACGACGACGTAACTGACATCCTCGACCGGTGTCGGCGCAAGGTCACGGAGTAGGATTCATCCAAGGGCATGCTCTTTTGCACGAGGAATCCACTCCGGGCATCACCAAATTATTGGAAGTGAACCACTCTTTGTTAGGCGATGTAATAATGTAGGGACTTGATACTGCGGATCCTACTCGTATAGTGCACAAGCCTAACCAAAACTTGGTAGGGCGAATTTGCGAAAAAATAAAAATATCTCCTCCATCCATTTATGTAAGCAAATAAAACTGTGATCTAAAAATGTACTTTTTTTTGCGAGGACAGAAATGTACTCCCTCCGTCCCAAAATATAAGGATGTTTTTCAAGCTAACAAAGTTTGAAAAACATTCTTATATTACGGGACCGAGGGAGTACATATTAGTAGTATGAGAACCGTGGTCATGTTAATTCTAAGCTTGTAGACATGCATGGCAGAATTAATGCGATGCTTATTGAAGTTGTGACACAATAACTTATGAATTGATGCTAGGACAGGATCTGTATTGCAGCCACATACATGGCTGTCAGTGAAGAACCAACCTGGAATAGTTCAGTAAGAGGAAGAAGCAGCAAACTCATGGAGCCATATGGGCCGAATTGCCGCGAACAGCCAGCCTCACTTGCAGTTCCTCCTCGCTAGGCCACCGAAGGCCACTTTCCCCATTATTTTTGTTATGTGCCCTGTTTTTCTTCTTCTTTGAACTCCGTTAATTGGTCAATGTTATTGATAAATGATACCCAAACCCTATCCAGGACTAGTTTTGTACGTTTTTTCTTTCGTGAACTTTTCATAAATTCAGGGTTTTGTTCCTAATTTGATAATTTTTTTAAAAACATTACACATTTATTTTCAATTTTTTGCGAACGTTTTCTCGAACCCAAGAACTTTTTTTGAATTACAAATGTTATTCAAAACTCGCATTTTTTTATGAAATCCGTTAATTTTCCAACTTCATGAAATTTTCCAGATTCACAACTTTTCAAAAAATCTGTGAATTTTTTCTAATCCATTTTTTTTAATATCCATGAACTTTAAAAAATTCGTATTTTTTAAAAGTCCGTGAATATTTTCTTCAAAACTTTTGAACTTTTTCATATACATGAACTAATTAAAAATTTATTTACTTTTTTCAAACCAACTATTTTTTTCAATTTGTTTCTGTTATTTAAAAAAATGAAATCATTTTTACAAATGTCAACGATCCACCTGTTACCCGATAAACTTGTCCACATGGCAACCCATCAAAGATCTACCTGTGAACATGTTGTAGTGCCGGCCCAGTACTCATGCGCGCGTGGGCACCATTTTGCTTAACTGGCGCTTATGGCGCTGGTTAGGAGCTCTTTGAAATTATATGACTGACCTGCTTCGAGCACTTGCGCACCGTCACCTACACACCCTCACTAGCATGCCGGCCAACCAAGCGCTACCGACAATTTTGCTGGGTTTTATGAAGGTTCCAGAAGCTTCTCATCCGGGTTGGGCAAACTTTAGGATTCTTTTTCTTTATTTTTTCAGTTGGTTTTCTTTTTTAGATTCTGGTTGGATTTTTAATATTTAACAAATTTATTTCCAAATTGCTTAACATTTTCTAAACTTGCCAATATATTACTCCCTCCGTCCCAAAATAAGT